>JAVJIF010021354.1:0-40680 GCA_038442645.1 Agave tequilana
TGGCTTCTCTTCTTTTGAACTAGGAATAGGTGGTATAGGCTGATTGTCGGTTGCAGGTATGTCAGTTGATGATGAACCTCCTGGGGTTGACTGTTTTTCAATGGATGGTTGCGGTTGTGGCTTCGCTGTCTCAGTCGACCCATAAGATCTCATGAACGGTCAGGGTCGATTCTCCATCTCTTCTTCCTCCAAAGCAAGACTATGAGCTTGTAAGAGTGTTCTCATCCGTCTCAATGTTCTTATATGTGACTTTTGTTGGTACATGCGAATATTTTGAAATTGATTCCACCATACCGTTGCCTTTCCTTTAAGTTTGTAAGTCCTCCAAGCGAATATACTCCATGTTAAATAATCCATCAATTTTATCTATCCAAAGTAAGCTTGACTCAACATTAAGACTCCCATCAAAGGGAAGAATAAAATTAGAAAACTTGTCTCTTCAATTAGGGTTCAGAAATTCGCTTCTCCTACTAGGATTAGAATTAATGAACCTCCTTTGCTTATCATAGAATATCCATCCATCTTCATAATCATCATTGTATTGATAGTTGGGACGTCGCAATTCCTCCTCATAGAAAAATTTAATAACTTGAGAATATTTTAGAGAATACCTTGGTGGTGGATGATGTGGTGGTGGCTGATATGGTGGTGGCTGATATGGTGGTGGTC
This sequence comes from Agave tequilana, assembly GCA_038442645.1. NCBI lineage: Eukaryota > Viridiplantae > Streptophyta > Magnoliopsida > Asparagales > Asparagaceae > Agave > Agave tequilana. The sequence goes on from JAVJIF010021354.1 coordinate 670, forward strand.
AATATGATTGGTGATCATGTCCGCTTCAGTATGTAGCATCGGTCAACTTCGATCATCAATCCTGAAAGACATCCTTTCGAATTCTTGGTCCAAACGATCCAAGATAGATTTGATGATATTGCCCCTCCTTCCACCAATGCCCATTCTTGTAGAAGGATTTGCAATCCATCATCGTCTCCTGTCATCGTCGGAAAGTAGTTGTATCTCTGATACCAATTGATGCGGAGCGGGGAAGACGAACGACGCCGGTTAGATCTCGTTCTAGCACCCATGAACCCAGAAGACTTTCAGGTAAGAATTGTGCTTGAATCCACGAACACGACACTCGAATCCATGAGTGATTTACTCGAATCTACGAGCAAGAGATAACAACTTGAATTCATGAGCAATTTGGAGAGAAATCTTAATTTTATTAATCAATATTCGATAAAAGATTATTATAAAATAATGGATATAAGGGCCTTTATAGGCTTATAAAGAGAACTAATCCTACTAGAAAACTATACCTATTTCTAAAAGAAAACAAAAAAATTATAAGACTCCTAATATATCTAGAAAATCTAAATTTACAATTTAAAATAAGGAAAGAAAAATCCAATCAGAATATGTTTTGGACTCAAAACAGAATCCTAAACAAAGTCCGAAATCCTGTCACGCAGCAGGCCTGTCGATAGCTGAATAGGCCTGTCGATAGAACTGTAGTGGCTTCACTCTCGGAAAATCCATGTAGAATGCTGTCTATCGACACTAAAATTGAGATGTCGACAGCTGTTATTGACTGTCGATAGCTGAGCCTCAAAATTGACATGCCGTTTTGATTCTCTTCCTACATCACGAACCATAATAAGAGTTATGCCAAAGTAAAATTCAACAGAATACATATATTTTAAATTAATCAAATCAGCAATAAATATAGAACAAGACGAAAAGTTATATCTATGTATTATAGATAAATTATAAATTCTTATGAGGAAACAATATGTATTATTTAAGTTTCATTATACTATAGAAGGGAAGAAATAGTTTCCATAACTACCTTATAAATTTCGTTTCAATATCATGTGTAAATAATAAAAATAAGATTTATAATTAAGCATATAGCCTCATTAATTCAGGTTATATTTTGCTAAGTACATGAAGCCAACCCCGAGAGCCTGACCAAATTAAGAATTGCATCAAACATATTGTCAGGAATCCTGTATGGCTGGAGTTTTTTACACTCCATCCTATTATCTATTTAAAAAAAAAATCTTGTCATGAGTCCCGCGAAACTAAAATCCATCGAAGATTTTAGCCCAGTTCCCTACCCAACCGTGTCAAAAATTGCATGCTTGTTGAAATCTCAGATTCCTTCTCAACTGACAACAATTTTAAGCATACAAAATGAACTATTATCAAAAAGTTTTGATCCCTTTTTTCGATGAATTATGACAAATGTTCCCAATAAGCGCATCGATCCTTAACCTTCAGGCTGAAGGCTTAAGGCTTAACTTTAAGTCTTTTAGTCATTTCCATCGCTTATTTGCTCCACTTTCACCCGGCCATTGACTTCTTTCATTCTTTGTTACTTTGTATGAATTTTCTTTTCCCCCTAATTCTTCACATTTCAGTATCCAAGAAAATGCCAATGGTATGACCGGTATGCCGGTATCGGCCAGGTGAGTGCTCTCGAAGTTGTTACCAATTTAAAATTTTTATGGTACACTGGTCAAAATGACACATTTTAAACACAAATACCGGCCGGTCCGTGTTGGATAAAATTGTACTATTTTCTAAACATACAATTTTCTCACGAAATGAACTGAAGACAAAATAGCAATTATTTTATTGTAGCATGCAATAACTATCATAATTAAAAATAAAATAAAGTAAAAGAGAATAAAATCTGGCCTGAAAAAATACAGTCGCGATATCGCTGTCCTAAAGAATCAAAGTCCACCTCAGTCATTCAGACGTAAATTGACTTTATCCCCTAGCGGTAAAAGATCTCCCGAATTCACCAACATTTGCCATCGAACTGAAAAAACAGACCTCTGCTCAGGTAGAGAATTGTTGCCCACTAATTTGAAGAAAAATTTATTTTGAAAAGAAAGCTTCTCAGGTTGCAAATGAGTGCAGTAGAAAACCTCGAGAGAAAGAAAAGATAATTTGTTGTTGTACCTATTATTGCTGGAGAAAGGGATCTATTTATAGGCTTCAGAGCCACACAATAGTTATAACCGTAAGAGAGATTCATCAGGTAGTTGAGAGATTTTCTCACCCGAATGAATCTCGTGAGATTTGGTCTCGTTTGACTTGGTAAAACTAAATATATGAATAAACTGAGATGAAAGCTTTTATTTGATTTTTGAACTCAAAATTCTAACAGTCCCTCCAAAAGCTTAAATTTCAGGAAAGATAAAACAAAACAACAATAATACATAATAAACAAATCATCAAATCATAAAAGAAGAATAAAGTCGGGCAACATCATACTGTGAATTCGGATAAATAGCTTGCGGTCTTGAATTTACCCTTAGTGAATTCATCACCACCTGAGAGGCATAATGAACTACGCCTTGAATTAGGCATTTTTAACCAGATATTGATGAAAGAAACACATAGTAAGTCTTCATCTATTGAGCGAGCAGGTTGAGTGTTAAACGTCATGCTCACAATAAGGGACTCATAAGAGTTTCTTGGGGTCAGTCCTACCTCAACCACGACCATTACGGTTTCTCTTACGTAGATAAGTCCTCCAACGATACTACAACTGGATATTAAACTCTCCACACTATATGCGTTGGAGTTATTAAAATTTAAGCTCAACCTTATGTAGCTGTATCATAAGAACATCAACATCATAGAGAAGAGATAGTAGGTACGACACTACATATAGGATATAAATATATCTGAGTCAATGCTCCACATGAGTATCAGCAGTTCAGCTTGTTTCTAGCACATTGAACTTCTTTCTTGAAATCAGCTCCCAATTAAGTAGATTAGACTCCCGCTATCGGTGAACTTTACTATAGTTTAACCCCATCAGGAATCTAGGACCACACTCCTAGAAAGACTCTTAGTCAGAATGACTTTATGTTTTCTAAAGTCAAACAAAGGCTTAATAGCCTTTTATTTTTCAAGTGTTGATAGTCAGATGTTTAACTCTTCGACCATATTATTATGACTCATGACACCCTTTATTAGACATATAAAGCGTATGGATAATTGACAGAGTCTCCCCCATTTGGGATCATAAGGTAATTATAAAATTTTTCATGTTACCTTAATTTTAAAATGAGTAAATTATCTCATAATAATTTATGACAAAGTATATGTATATTGTATTTGATTATTGAAGTGTGTGTGTGTGTGTGTGTGTGTGTGTGTGTGTGTGTGTGTGTGTAATATGCTAAAGAATAATCGAGAAAGTTAAACTTATCAAATATTATTGAATGTACAATTAATGTCAAAGTTTAAGTAGTTAACATGTAATTCAGTTATATCTGAAAATATAGTTTAAGCATATACTTATCAAAACTTTAAGAGATGTAGATGTGCTAGAGAAAAATATTTATTTTTCATTCGATTCACCTTATTAAGACATTGATGATATCCCAAATTCGATATTAGTATCTTATAAAATGGCTGCAAATTGGCTCTTTACCAGAGAGTAAGATATCCTAATTCATCTTATCATTTATATTCTTAATAGTATCCGAATTTTCATCTTGGATAAATCACCATTGTCTTAATTTAATGATTAGGATATTTAAATTTCCCTTTTGTACATTCAATTTTATTTTCAAAAATAATCATACATATAATGTATGCATTATATATTTTTTAGTTTTGAAAATGCCATATTTAAAGTCTTCAACGTAATTTTAAACGATTTTGAAAAAATATATTTACAATTTAATTAACAGTAAAATTATAATATCATTTTGAAAGATGTAAACTCTTTTAAAAAAAAGGCTTGAAATGCATGACTATGTAAAACATAGTAATCATTTCAAGATGATTTACTATAGAATGATGTATTTATAATTTCAAATTTTTGAAGTATAATATGTGCGTGTGTATATACACAATTTAATGAATAGTAAAAATTTGAGGTTTAATATTTTTCACAACTTAGATAAGAATATTCTCATAATTTTATTATTGTTAAAATCATGAAAACACTTAAATAAGAGGTGCATAAATTTTCAGTTATAAATATATCTTTAATAAATATAATAAGTTACATCAATAGATGATAACAATAAATATCTTATTGAATAAAATTTAGTAATGAAATAAGAAAGGTTACATAATTTTCTAATTATAAGATAATTTCAAAGAAATTTATTTCAATACTCGAGATATTAAAATAGATAACTTTTCATATAAGAAGAATCTAAATTAAAATTTCCAATCAAGAATCTCGGGTCAAATTCTCAACAATTAAAACAATATTTAAAAATATTAAAATAGATATTTAATTTATCGTTAAACTTAGTTAGAGGAAAATTATAATTTAAAAGTCAAAACTGAAGTCTATATGATCAACTTGGTGACTATAAGTTAAGGGGCAACAGCCAAAATAATAATGAGATTATGAGACAGTCTCTTGATCTCAATTATAATACTAGATTACAAGAAAATCATTCATTTAAGTAATCTAACTTTAATAGATCCCAATAAGTGTTGGATGAGAGGCAAAGCCACACATAAGTATTAATCATCGTACACATTATTAGGATTAATATACTTATTTACATGAGACCAAATTATAAGATTTCCAATCCTACTTTGGTCCTCATAATAGACTTAGTATAGACTAGGATATCGATTCTACCTATTATAGTATGATTTAGCCATTATTTACATCAGACTCAAATATAGAATATAACTAAAACTCGAACCAATCATAAAATGTAATCAAAGTTAATCCTAAACAGATTCAGGTGTGTCCAAATGTTAATGTGTACGCAAGAGTTATAACCTAGACAACAATATTACTTCTAAAGTTATGGTTAAAATAGACATATAAGATATTTAATAAAATATCTGAGAATTATTGGGTTAGTCAAAAATCTCAATTTTACCAGTTCAATAGGCCAGGTTGACGTAACTCAGGTGAAAGATTTTTCACTCTTGATGTTTCTTAATTATAGAACCACATTGAGTACTCTTTCTTTAAACATGAAGTATACAAAATTTTAGAAAAGTAATTTACCCTTTAATTTTCAAGTCTTATTGAACTAAAGATACTTAAAAGCCTATACCTATTTCAGCTATGTATAAAAATATTATAGTTGTAATCTAGGTATGTCAAAAAAGAATCAAATGATGATGAATTAGGGGAGAGGGTAGGATCAAGTCACCAATGGCTGATATAAGTTTAAGGTGGTCAACCAGTATTTCATTCGGTTTGTCTACTGCTTATATAAAGTTCAAAAAATTTATCAGGTTTGTGTTGGTAGCTTTTAAATTAGAATATGCAGAATAAAAATGATGTAAAGCTCTTGTTTAATTCAAGTGATAGAAGACTCTAGTAAAGCAAGAATAATAAAATAAAATGCTAGAATGCAATAATCATTCAACTTGCATGATTCTTACAATTCAGATCAATATAATCAATCCCTAGACTAAGCTTGCAGGAATGAGATACTGTCAAGTTCTTGCAATTAGTTAGCTAGTTATGATGTTATTGTAATAATAAGACAACATTAACTAATAGTATGCATTGAACAAGAATAACTATTTGCATTACTTAAAATTATTTGTCAGAACAAGATAAGAACGTGTTGTAATATATAATATATAGCTATGATATGAAGCTAGAATAATTCAATTTGCAAGATCAAATTAAAGCAGAAATAAAATATTTCACTTGCAAGAATTGGACAATTTTTCAAATTAATTCTTAGAAAATTTTAGCAAGAATTTAGACAATTCAAGTTAATTTACCACAGTAAGAAATCATCATCAATTCCTATTACATGAATTATTAAATTCTATTGCATGACGGAGGGATAAGTATTTAATAATAAATTTGTAAGAAATCAATTTTAGCAAGAATCTATTAGAAAATTTGTTTTGTAAGAATTTTGATAACTTAAAATTTAGCAAGAATTTAGATCTTGCAAGAATTTAATATTAGAACATGTATAAATCTCAAAGGACAGGTTCTTGTAGATATTTTTAATGAGATTTTCTAATAAATTGATTTAATAAGATCTTAAAACTTATAAGAAGTTTGTTCGCAAGAAATTGAATGTTGGAACATCTATTTGCAAGAGTTTTAGAAGATTTTCACTTGTAAGAACTAAAAGTCTAAAACCTGCAATAATTTAGCAAGATAAAATTTTCGTAAAAATTAATAATATCTTTGTAAAGAATAAAATCTTAATTAAAATAAAATCTGATTTTTTAAGGATTTGAAAAGATAAGATCTGATAAGATACTGTAATGAAATAATTAAGTAAGATCTAATAAAGAAAAGATAAGACCTTATAAGATTAAAAGATAAGATCCTGTCAGAAACCAATTTTTTCAAGAATTTGGAAAACTTGAATATGTAAGAATGCAAACTTATAATAGTGTGAGAAACAAGTCTTTATAAGAACTTAGTGTGCCTGGTAATGAATTAAACAAGGAATAATTATATCATTTTTTATCTTTTAGATTGTTAGATAAAATTGTACTATTTCCTAAACATGCAATTTTCTCACAAAATAAAATTAAGATAAAATAATAATTATTTATTCTAGAATGCAATAACTATCATAATTAGGAATAAAATAAAGTAAAGGAGAAAAAATTTAGCCTGGGGAATGCAATCACCATATCACTGCCCTAAAAGTAGGGTTGGCTAACGAGACGAATTTGGTTGATTCGTCCAATCAGCCCAACGAATCCGTGACGAGACGGGTCTCGTCACGGATTCGACGAAACGGGTTGAAAACCCGGGTAACGAATCGGATCAGGAGACCCGATTCGTAACCCAGATTTGCCGAGACGGGTTAAACCCGTCTCGGCATTTTTCAATTATTTTTCTTAAATTCAAATTTTCTTAAAATTTTAAATTTAAAGTTATAAAGAAATTAGGAAAAACATAGTAAAAAAGAGGAAAAAATTTAAAAAAAATGTCTAAAATTATAAAAAATAATAGAATTGATATTCACTAATTACAAGTTTTTTTTAAGGTAAATTATTTTATTAATATGAAAAAATCATATACCAATCTACTCATCACAAATAATGTACATAAAACTCATCTCATATAATATACATAAAAAACTTTGGTGCTCATTTCATATAATGTACATAAAAAACTCTGATGCTCATCTCATACAATGTACATAAAAAACTCTGATGGTTCTCTACTCTTCATTATCGTCCTCTTCAAATTCTTCATCTAGATTAGATTTTCCTTATGTGCGTCTTTCTGCATCGAATCAATCCTTTAAGCAAACAGCCATCTCCAAGTGTTTCGGTGTCAGTCTGCTCCTTCAGGGTGTCAAAACTCTACCACCTGCAGAAAATGAGCTCTCGGACGCTACTGTAGAGATCGGAGGTGTCAGTATATCTCGGGCCATGGTAGAAAGAATAGGAAATTATTTTTTCTGTTCTTTCCACCATGACAAAACATCAAATGTTTCCCATGGTTCATCATCATTTTCATTTATTTCAGCAGGCATTGTGTTCAAATATAAATTAAGTTCATCAAATGAACCTGCTCCTGAAGAGTGTTTCTTTCTAGTATTAAAGGAAAGTAAACTTTTAAAATTAGATAATCTTTTACCTAGACAAGTAGAAGAAGTTTGTGATGGTGTAGGTGTCCTAAATTCAGAAGAAGAAGGGGGAAATAACTCATCTCTGTACAATAAATACATTTCTTCTAAAGAGATCTAATTTCTAAAAGTAATTTATCTACATCTTGTTCATAATTTAAACATAAAATAAAATTAGATAATAAAAGTTTTAAATTATCCATTTTAATTTTAGGATCCATAATTACTGCTAAATAAAATAAAAAAGGCATATTTTCAAAATATTTTCAAAATTTTTCTTCCATATCATGTATAGCCTCTTTAAGACTGTCATCATCTCTGTATGCAGCAAATACTTGAGCAATCTCATTAAGATTATAAAAAATTAAGTTACATGTGAGATAATATGTATCAGAAAGTGCTTTTGTGGTGCTTTTGTGGCAGTGTCAAATTTTTCTGAAAAAGTACAAAAATTTTTATACAATTTCCACTCTTCATCGCTAATATAACAAGATGAACATTCATTTACTGTACAAAATTGAATTGCTTGTTTATAAGGAAGGTAATCTTTAATCATATTGTAGCTTGAATTCCAACGAGTTTTCACATCTGCTTAGAGTAATTTTTCTTTTAGTCCACATTGTCGGCAATAACTTTTAAAAGATTATCTCCTAGGTCCTCTGCGTTTTATATGTAAAATAGTTTCTTTAACTTTATAAATATATTTGTCTAAGATTTTTAGACCATCTTGTACACATAAATTCAATATAGGCAAACACATCTAACATGAAAAAGTTTACCTTTTAAAATCGGATAAATACCATTTTCAATTGTCTTATTGAAGCAGTATTTTCACTTGCATTATCAAAAGAAATAGAAAATATTTTATTTTCTATACCATAATTTCTACAAGTAAGAAAAATTGAATTTGCTACATTTGTAGCAGAAAGTTTCTCAGAAAATTTAGAAAATAATAAAATACGTTTTTGTAAAATCCAGTTATCATCAATAAAGTGAGCAGTAACACATAAATAATGAATAAGATTAAAAGCTTCCCATATATCGGAAGTTAATGAAAATTTTCTTGCATCACTAGTAAAAAGAGCCTTCAAAATATTTTTCTATTTACAAATAAATCTTCAATTTCTTTAGTTATAGTTTGTCTGCTAATTCTCTTATAGTCAGGAGCAAAAATAGATTAAGATAATCAACTAATGCATCTGATTCAGTAAAAGAAAATGGAAGTTCTGCTCGAACAATAAATTCAGTTAACTTATGTTTATTTACTTCAGGATTATATCTCCAAGTGGAGAGGGTGCCTGAATCAGCCAATATTTGTGCTTATTGTGGTGGTAAATCGTGATTTTTAGCATACTTTTTTTCATAGTGTTTACTAATAACACCTGTACCGTATCCTTCTTTATGATAAAATAGTTGATGGCAGTACTTACATTCTGCCTTTTTTCTACCTTCAATAACTTTTCTACAAAATGGTTCCACACTAGAGAAGTTTTGGCTATTACTTTAGTGATTGTGCTAGTTGGTTGTTGTGTTTCTGGAACTATAGTATCATGCTGTGCTAGTTGTGTATCGTGTTGTTCTTGTATTTCAGTAAAAAAAGGAGCCAAAGATTGTGCGTGCATTGGTGATGTTGACATTAAAAGTTGAGAATATGAGGAATATTGAGGAGGGAAGGAAATAGAATGCCGACCTGTACCACTGTCACTGGCATATGCAGCATGTGTATATAGTGCAAAACCACTGTAGTCAATTGCATAGCTTGACGAACTGTGATAGGGAGCAAATTCGAATGTTGGGGGAACATAATTGTATGGTGGGTAAGCGGCATATGTTGACGATGAGCTACCGCCAGCATCGGTGTAAGGTGCGGTAAATGAAGGATTGTGTGTTGATGAAGAGCTACCACCGGCTTCGGATGAGGTACCGCCAGTACTCTAGTTGGGCTCCATTAGATTAGAATAGAAGTTGGTAGAGATTTGTAATTATAAAAAAATAAGAATGATTTATAATAGAAGAGAGAGGGTTGAGGTTAAGTGAGATGAAAGTGAATGAAAGTGAAGGGTATTTATAGAGGTTAGAGGGGGTTTTTAATTTTTTTTTAAAGGATACAACGGCTCAAAAATGAGCCGTTGTGGGTGAATAAGAGGGTGTCACGTGGCACCCTCTCTTCTCACCCACAACAGCCCTTTTTTGAGCTGTTGAGGGTTGAAAAAAAAAAACGAATCTAGAGGTTTGAGACTAATTTTTCTCTCTAACAGTCATATAAATATATTGGACATAAAAAAAAAAAAATTAGAGAAGGGGGGTCAGGGAAATTTTCCCCAACCCGATTCGTCTCGTGATTCGTCACGGGACGAATCGAATTCATCCCGTTTACACAGGACGGGTCAACCCGTTTTGACCCGCCTCTAAACGGGGCGGGTACAGGTTGACCCGCAACCTGCCCTGTGCGACTCAAACGGGTCGCACAGGGCGGGGCCGGGCGGGTTGACGCGGGTCGACCCCCCCCATTAGCCGTCCCTACCTAAAGGTCCGCCTCAATCGTCTAGACGTAGATAGGCTTTATCTCTTAGTGGTAAAAGATCTCTCGGATTCACCAACACCTACCTTTGGACAGAAGAGACATGTCTCTTCTCCGACGGAGAATTATTGCCCACTAATTTGAAGAAAAAGTTTATTTTAAAAAAAAAGCTTCTCAGGCTGCAAATAAGTGCAGTAGAAAAGCTCAAGGGAAAAAAGAAAGAATTTTTTGTGTTTGTATCTCTTATAAAAGAAAGAAATAAGTGGAGGAAGAGGTCTATTTATAGGCTTCAGAACCCCTCAGTAGTTGCAACCACAAGAAAGATTCATGAATACACAATCGAGTAGCTGAGAGATTTTCTCACCCGAACGAATCGCATGAGGTTTGGTCTCAATTGACTTGGTAAAACTAAATATATGAATAACACTGAAATGAAAGCATTTATTTGATTTTTTGAACTCAAAATTCTAACATACAGTTCCTGTATCAGTAACAGTAGCCAGTATAGAACTGACCTATATTTAGTTTTAAACTGCTACGGGTCCCCCACGGGTACCGGTATACCGTCAATATGTCGGAAAACCTTCAAACATTGATCTATATGAAATAAATTTCCTTTTCTTTTTATTTGAAATGAAACTCTGTACGAAAACTACATTATATGCTCTAATTATTTTCTCCAGGAACCTGAGGAGACTGAAATACATTGGCCGCTTCCACCAGTTTGATCTGGACTTCAAGAGGCACTGCAAGGAAGGGCGACTCCCCAACTACGTGGTCGTCGAGCAGCGCTACTTCGACCTCAAGATCCTGCCGGGCAACGACGACCACCCGTCCCACGACGTCTCAGAGGGCCAGAAGTTCGTCAAGGAGGTGTACGAGGCCCTGCGGTCCAGCCCCCAGTGGAACGAGATGTTGTTCGTGATCACCTACGACGAGCACGGTGGCTTCTTCGATCACGTCCCCACCCCTGTCGGAGTTCCCAGCCCGGACGACATTGTTGGCCCCGAGCCGTTCTACTTCAAGTTTGATCGTCTTGGGGTTCGCGTGCCGGCGTTGTTCATCTCCCCGTGGATTGAACCAGGACTTGGTCAGTTCTCTTCTCACACCACTTGTTAAGCAGAAAGAACAAGAAAAGAAAAGATTACTTAATAATGATAATAATGATTATGGGTTACGGTTTGAACATTTATGATTTTCAAGATTTAATCTGATATTTTTTCCCTCCAGAAAACTTATATTTGTTTTGATTCAGTCATTATAAACTTGTGTCGCACCATAATGTAATGCCAGAATTTAGATAATTAGCTTAGAAATTTGCATAAAGAATGACATTTTAGGAAGATGGTAAAAAACTACAAAATGGGGATCTATAGCTTTTCTCCTTAGTTCTCAATAGGATATCATTGATCATGAGCCTAAATTTTGAGGTTACTGCAGTGGTTCACAGGCCCTCAGGTCCCTACCCTTCATCTGAGTTTGAGCATTCTTCTATCCCTGCAACTGTGAAGAAGATCTTCCACCTGAAAGAGTTCTTGACGAAGCGCGACGCATGGGCAGGGACATTTGAGTCTGTTCTTACAAGATCAACTCCTCGAACAGATTGCCCAGGTACCAAACTAACTAACAAGAAATTAAGTACTAATTGATATTATACTCTCATAAGATCACTCTTTTCAGTTTTTCTTTTTTCTTGGTGATATCAGTTACATTGCCGGAACCGGTGAAAATGCGGAAGACCGAGGCACTAGAGCACAGGAAGCTGTCGGAATTCCAGCAGGAGCTGGTGCAATTAGGAGCTGTACTGAATGGGGATTGCCACAAAGATATTTACGACGACAAGCTCGTCGAGGAGATGGCCGTGGCAGAGGCCGCTCGCTACTTGCAGGATGCATTCAAGACTTTCTTGGATGAGTGTGAGAAGTGCAGAAAGAATGGGGCTGATGGGTCTCACATTGTTGTGGTGAATACTACTGACAAGGATGCTACTGCTGCTGCCTCAAAGAAGCATCAGTCCTTTGTTACTAAGATGTTTGGTTGCTTGGTGTGTGGTGGTGGTAGCAAGTAACAAGTAACAACTTCATGGGATTGTTTATGTACTGTTTATTTTGTTAATTTACAGTTGTTTACAGTGATGCAATGCAATATAGTAGTTGTGGATTGAATTTGTTAATTGTCGGTGGCTGTAAGTTATGTGAAATAAAAAGGGGAGTTTAAGGATTTTGAGTAAAGACGAGAGATGAAAGAAAATAATAGATTACTTAAGAGATAAATGAAAAAGGTTTTTCATCTTTCCGGACCTCATGCTGCTTCACACCGCACATTTATTGATCTTGACCTCCCGCTGCTTTATGCCGCACATTTATCGATCTTGATTTCACGCTGCTTCACGTCGCACACTCGATCTTAACCTCACGGTTAGGGCTTTCACACTCCGCTGGGGAGACATATCCCCTCAAGGGAAAAAAAATCTAAAACAATCTTTTTCTCAAATTTCTAATCATTTTTACTGAAAGCAACGGAGACTTTAAGTATACCTACAAGTCTTCCTTTTCACCACATAATCGATAGGGGACTAAACATGAAAACAAAGACTGAATGAAATAATTAAAGAAAAATATACTAGACTCAAAAAAAAATAATATAGGCTCGATTCCAATTCTCTCATCATATTGATGTCCCTATCATTCTCGTCGGGTAGGAAGAACTCGACCCCGTCGAGTATGCATGAGATGGTAATCGCTCGATATTGGATCTGAATCCGGAACTGCTATTGAGAAGCCGGTTCTCAGATACTCGTCTTGTATTGTTAACTTATTAATACTTGTGATTTATAATTGTTGATCCAGATGACTTGTGCTTGTTGATATTTGATGCTGCTGTCCTTGTGAGGAGGGGAGGAAAAAAAAGAGAAAAAGAAGAGGGGAAATAAAACAATGGGGTTTTCCTTCTTTCTTTCTTTTTAAAATATTTTGATTGTGATTTTATAACTAAAGAATTGGGATTGTGGCAGAGGATTTGATTTGGATTTGAGATTTTGAATTGTGGTTAGGATTTGAGATGTGTGGTGAGAATTTGAGATAAGATAAGAGATATGAGGAGATTGAAAAGATTTCTTTAATCTTTTTTAAAATTTGTGGAAAAAGAAATGAACGAGATATTTGGCAAAAGAGATGAAAAAAATAAACAATGAATAATTCAAATAAAATTGTACTGACTTTACATCAAAAAATTGTAGGGAGAGAGGAGATAGAGGAAATAAAAAGACATCGGAAGAGTTTTTAAACTCATCGGGAAGATAGCACAGAGATTGAAAGCCAAAAAGAGCGACAAAGACGCTTGCAGCAGGCCAGGAGACAGGCCCAGTTGACCGTTCGGTCGACTGACGTACACGACGTGCACAGCATGGCTTGGTCGACCGCCCGGTCGACCGTGACAAAGAAACGGTCGACCGGCATGGTCGGCCGACTGGCACAAGCAACTTTCAGTTGGACCCAGTCAACGGGGCCGATCGACCGAGGACATGGATCGGTCGACCAATAGGCGTATCTGAGCGCGAATCTGTTTCTCCTTTTAGAATTCGAACTTCGTTTCTGAATTGGAGTCGAATCCAATTGGGGTTTCCTAAATCCTTGGGACTCTCTGGTTATAAATATGGGTTAGAGCCCTCATGAATTGTATCCCTCAAGTATCCCACAGAAAATCCCTCTTGGAAATTTCTTGTATGCAAGGTATAAATTGTATTGGTTATTGAATAAAATCTCACTCCCTTGGCTGAACCTCGTTAAATTTTGTGTTGGCTTACTTTTTACCTTGTTTCTCTGTTCTTGATCATGTGAGCACTTCTCCGGCGCGTTCATCTCCGTTGCTTGGGTTCTTCAAGTTGGCTGTTGCCGAGATAGAAGGCACTAGGCGCAAGAAGCTCTATGTCGGAGACGCAACAAGTGGTATCAGAGCATATCAGATTCATCGTGGGATCGTGTGTCGATTCCAAGGGCATCAGTTGCTATTTGACGGAGATCGTGTGTAGATCTCAGAATAGCATTGGGACTGTTGGTGGGATCGTGTGTCGATCTCAAAACAGCGTTTGGATTACTCAAGAAATCAATTCGGAGGAGTAGATCACTTCAGAAACTCTTTGAGGGTTTCACTTTGAGGTAAATATCTTATCTTTATCTAATTCATTTGATCTAACTCCGTTTATTTTTTGAACTGTTTGAGGAATCAGTTGAGAAGATGGCTGAAGATAAATATATCTATAGTGAAATCCGTGAATCCGCATCCATTGAGGATTGATGTGGTGAACTTTTACGGTAAGAACAACTTCAGTATGTGGAGATATGAGGTGATGGATGTATTGACGGCATTAAATCTCGAAGACACTTTACAGTTGGAGAAAAAGCGCGAGACTACTACTGAAGAAGATTGAGACAAGATGAACAGAATGGCGTGTCATTTGATCAGGTCTTATTTGGCACAAGATATCAAGTATCATGTGTTACATGAAACATCGGCAGCTGTGGGAGATCTTAGAGAAAAAATATCTGATGAAAAGTATCAAATCGCGATTGCAGTTGAAGAGAAGGCTTTATCGTTTTCAGATGAAGAGAGAAATCTCTGTTGACGAACACATGAATAGCTACATAAAGTTTCTTACAGATCTAGTGAATGTGAAAATCAATGAAGAGGATAAGACGATAATTCTATTGAATTCTCTTCTTGAAAAAGAGTATGAGACATTTACTCTTGCATTGATCAATGGAAGACAATCCCTTAACTACAATGAAGTGTCTGCTTTTGTGAATTATGAAGTAAGGAGGCATGAAGATTGTCTTCTTCTGGGATCACAACAGCAGAGGCATTGGCTGTAAGAGGCAGGAGCTTCAATTGGAAGGGCAGAGGTGATCAGGGAAGATTGAAGTCCAGATCAGGTTTTAGAGATCTGAAGAAGAACCAATGCGCATTATGCAAAGAGTTAGGGTATTAGAAGGTTGATTGTCCTAAAATCAAAGGTAAGAAGGAGTCGAAGATCGAAGCAAATCTCGCACAGGTAGTCAGTACTCATACTAGTATTTCACAGGCGGATGGATCGGACTCAGACTCATCGATATTTTCTTTCTCTATTGCTACTCCTACTGTTGGTTACTCAGATAATACTGAGTGAATCTTAGATACAGGAGCTACCTATCATGTGTGCTCGAACAGGGACTGGTTTTCTAACTTTTAGAAGTTAGATGGATGTTTCACTGTCATGAGTGATGATCATCCGTGTAATGTGAAAGGTATAGGTACAGGCCGTGTCAAGATGTTTGATGGGATAGTACGGTAATCGAAGGAAGTGAGGTATGTACCTCAACTCAAAAGAAATCTTATCTCAGTTGGTACTTTGAAAACGTTGGATCTTGTGGTATCTATACGAGATGGTGTTCTCAAGATGACCAAAAGCTCAATGGTGGTTATAAAGAGTGTCTGTCGAAATAATCTCTACTACTTGAAGGGTAGTATAGTTACAGGTCAGGTGGAGACTTCTATTTCTTCAGATAATGTTTGCACACAGATCTGGCAGATGAGGCTCAGACAGGGAGGAGAAAAGTCTTTGCAAGCTCTGCAAAAAGGGATCATTGGAAGGTGCATCTACCTGCAATTCAGAATTAGGTGAACACAGTATTCTGGACAAGAAAAAGGTGAAATTCTGCACTACTACTCACCACTCTGAAGGTCTTCTTGATTGTGTTCAAGTAAGTATTTGGGAGCCTCTTAAGACTGCATCGCTTGGAGGTCATATGTACTTTGTCTCTTTTATTGATAATTTATCTAGGCATTGATCCCATGAGTCAAAGATTTGAAGCCCTAGGTATGTTGATGAAGTATAAGGATATTATGGAGAAACAGACTGGTAGAAAGATTAAGGAGCTACAGATTGGTAATGTTGAAAGATACAAGAACTAATTCCTTCTATTTGATTAGAACACTGGTATTGGTACTTACTTCACAGATAGAATACATGGGTTAGCTAAGGAGATATATCGTTCCTTCCTGGAGAAGGCTCAGTGTTTGTTATCTAATGCACAATTAGACAAATCGCTTTGGGCTGAGGCGATTGTGTATGCTAACCATCTCATAAACAGATTGTCATCGACTGCGATAGGTGGTAAAACTCTACTAGAAGTTTGGTCTAGAAAAGTTGCTCAAGATCATGGTTTGCTGCGAGAATTTGAAAGTTCAGCTTACTTTAGTGCCAAAGATGGCAAGGTGAATCCGCGAGCAAAAAAGTTTGTGTTTTTTGGTGTCAAAAGAAATATGAAAGAATGCAGGTTGTGGGACCCTGAAAACAAGAAGATCATGTTGAGTCAGCATGTCACATTAGATGAGACTTCAGTGTTGAAGTCTACCGTCTCTTAGCAGGTGGAGAAGATGAAGAATAAGGAAGTATCACAGCAGGTGGAGTTTGATGCTACTCCACCACCTCCAGTTGGTTCAGTATCAGTAAAGACTTCACCGAATATAACACTGGGTGAAAATCATGTAGCCAGTTTTGATCCTGAACAAGTTGAAGGCATTGATGAGAATGTCGAATTGTTTACAGCAATTAGAACCAAGATAAAACCATAAAGGTGGGTGAAGAACATGAATCTCAAGCTTGTGACCGCGACAAGCTTAAGTTGAAGACGGATGTTCTCCATAACGGTAGTAAGGAGGTTCATATGACTCAGCCAGATCGGTTCGCTGCTAAAAATTCAGTCATAGGTGGTTGAGCTTGATGAAGCTCATTTCAATGAACTACATTTGTCTTGATCCCTTGGGCAAGGTACGTAAGCAGCCGTAAAGGCGTAGCCATTTGGTGATGCAACCCGTATGAAGCTTTTTTGTGTATTTGAGTTCTCGAGAAGCTGATTGAGACTTCACGTAGAGGTGAAGAGTTGGACTTCACGTAGAGGGGAAGAGTTGTGATCCCGATAAACGGATGATCTTCTGGTGAGAAGATAGTTGAGCTTGCATAAAGAGTGTGCATCCAATTTGTTGAAGCCGATAATGGTGTTTGGTGTGCTCTACTCAGATTTAGTTGGACCGTCTTGAAGATATATGGACTGGGGAGAGCCAGTTAGTTGGAGAGTCAGTGTATGGCTCATGTTGGTTCTTCTTGAGGTCATTTGGAATAGGTTTCCATTATGTTGCTGAGTTGGGACACGTTGGTCGGCTTATATGGTATTTCTCTTCAGGTGAAGTGTTGGGAAGGCATGTATGATGCATTCCGTTTGGGTAGCTGAGCTGAAGTTGGAGTCTTATAATTGATATTGAGTTTTGTAAGAGTTGCAGGTGGCGACGACAAACTCAATTTGGATCTGGTCAGATCAGTGAAATCAATTGTATGTGTGCTGGCAATTCGTTTAAAGGAACTAGTTTCGTCTGTTGGCCAAGTCGATATCGTGTGTCAATTTCACTGTGATCGTGTGTCGATTTCGTTCAGAGCGCTCAAGCCGAGATCGTGTGTCGATTTCACCAGGTGTTCGTTGAAGTTCAGCTCAAATTTGAAAAATCTTCTCTGAGGTGGAGAATTGTAGGGAGAGAGGAGATAGAGGAGATAAAAAACATCGGAAGATTTTTTAAACTCATCGGAAAGATAGCACAGATATTGGAAGCTAAAAGGAGCAAGAATGGCGCTTGTAGCAGGCTAGGAGACAAGCCCGATCGATCGCCCAGTTGACCGGTGTGCACGACGTGCACAGGCATGGCCCGGTTGACCGCTCGGTCGACCGTGGCAAAGGAACGGTCAACTGGCACGGTTGACCAACTGTTACAGGCAACTCTCGGTTGGACTCAGCCGACCGAGTCGGTCGACCGAGGACATGGGTCGACCGACCACTGATAGGCGTATTTGAGTGCTGCTCTGTTTCTCCTTTTAGGATTCGAACTTCGTTTTTGAATTGGAGTCGAATCCAATTGGAATTTCCTAAATCACTGGGACTCTCTAGCTAAAAATATGGGTTAGAGCCTTCAAGAGATGTATCCATCAAGTATCCCATAGAAAATCCCTCTTGGACATTCCTTGTATGTAAGGTACAAATTGTATTAGTTGTTGAAAAATCTCTCTCTCCCTTGCCCCGAGGACAGAGGCAAATTGCCGAACCTCGTTAAATATTGTGTTGGCTTGCTTTGTCCCTTGTTTCTCTGTTCTTGATCGTGTGGCTACTTCTCCGGCGCAGTCATCTCCGTTGCTTGGGTTTCTCAAGTTGGTTGTTACCCAGATAGAAGAAGTTAGGCGCAAGAAGCTTTATTGCCGGAGACGCAACAAATTTTTTTTACAAATAATTTTTGTTATAATTTTAATTTCATCACTCATTATTTTTTTCCTAACCATGCTCTGATACCAAATTGATGTGAAATGAAAAAGAGAGTAAGAATTTTGAGAAAAAAATGAGAGATGAAATAAAACAATGGGTTACCTAAGAGATAAATAAAAATGCTTTCCACCTTTTCGGAGCTCATGCCGCTTCACATCGCATATTCATCAGTTTTGACCTCACAAAGCTTCACGTCGCACGCTCAATCTTAAGCTCACGGTTAGGACTTCACACCCCGCCATGAGAGGCACACCTCCCAAGAGAAAAAAAATCTGAAATAATTTTTTTCTCAAAATTTTAGTTTATTTTTATTGAAAGCAATGAAGCTCTTAAATAGGCCTAGAAGTCTTGATTTTCACTACATAACTGATGTGGGACTAAACATAAAACAAAGATTAAATGAAATAAAAAGAAAAAAAATACACTAGATTAAAAAAAATACAAACTCAATTCAAATTCTTTCATGACATTATTGTCCCCCTCAGTAATTTGTAGAGCTCTGTGAATTTATTCATAGGAAACGTGCAATGATATGCTTCCTCTGTATGTTCTCGTGGTTAGTTAAGTTGGCTAGGGCCTGAACTTTGATCTCATTTTGAGGAAATGCTCTGTAAACTGTGCACAATTGAGCTACTGTGGTTGAAATCTGTCAAGAAATATAGTTAGATTTAGAAATAGAATATGATTCTGTATTGAAGATTTCATAATTAAGGCTTTCCATTATTTTCAAGTTTCAATATTTTTAATATGTAGATATGCATTCTCAAAAATTGTCTTCGTCAGTCCAAAGATATATTCATATGCGTTATTGATGAGACAATACCGAAAATATATAGATACATATTAATTCAAAATATAAGAACTTCAAAAAAAAATAGAAAGTTGTAAATATGAAAATTTCTAAATATAATCATATTCTAGTCTTTCCTATAATTATATATTCTTTAATAAAGTTAATTAGAGAAGCACTTGTGACAAGTGTTTTGTGAAATTCCCCTGCCATTTATAATGCTACAAGGGTGTAGTTTGCACATTAACAATACTATTTAAAGGCTATAAAATTTCCCATATTCTATTTTATTTATTAAATTATTTGGTTTGATTAAAGCGATGGTTGAAACCAATCAAATATGACGAATGTCACCTTCAAACTTCTCCAACGGCGTGTTCAAAAAATTAATTTCTGATTCACTTCAGAATATTCTGAGAAAGTTTTAGTTAACCGCCCATCCTTTGACCTTAATTTTGGACTAAATTTCGATACATGAAATAGCTCAATTTAAATTCATTGTATCTTGGGGTTAATTTGCAAGGAAAAGAGAGAAGGAAAAATTGACAAGTCTCAGGGTTCCTCAAGAAAAAACGCAGGCCTGAGAGCAACCCAGGGCTGTGAGATTTCCGGTCATTTTTCTCTCAATTTGATAGGAAGACTGACATTTTCATTCTAGTTTATTTTCTTGCTAAACAAACAAATTGTGCGAGAAAAAACTTATGGGCCACGAGAATAAAAAAACTCAACGTTCAGGTCATTTTCTGGAAACGAACAGCCCCTTAAAATACTTCTTCCAACCCCCTAGGAAAAATAAAGTTGTTTTTTCAAGTGGGACATGTTTTTTTTTTTTTCCGTCCCAGTTGATTGCTTCTGTAAACTAGTATACCTTGACGATAAGAAACCGAGCACAGCGACGAGAGATGCAGCGACTGCGACGAGAAAGAAAGAGGAGGAGACGACTGGATAGAGGGGCGACTGGAGGAAGAGAGTTGGAGGAGTCTGAGAGGGGAAGAAAGAACTCTCTCTCTCTCTGTGTCTCATCTCTCACACGGTCAAAGAAGGACAAACATACGGAGAAAGTTCGTGAAAGAATTACGAGAGAATCACGCTTTGCTTGTTGAATATACAAGGGGTTGGACAAAATAAATATGATTATAGGGGTCTAGTCGATGGTCAAATGCGGTGTGGAGGGGGCAGGCGGTAAATAAACTATATTCGCCAGCCCATTTTATTAATCAGAATCTGATACGGTAGCATACGAATCTGATACGGTACGTCCGCACGACAAAAGAAGAAAAAGACATCCCTTGATTGAGAGTACGGTGACAGAGTGCAACGTCTCCATCTCAAGATCCCCACCTCACTTCAGCTCCCCCCAAATTTAAACTCCATCGCCATTGTGAACCTCGCCCTCCCGCCTCGATCTCATCAAACCCTAACCTTAATCCCACCAAAAACCTCATCCCCAATGCATCCTCTTTTCACTCTCTCCCCTCTCTCGCCTCCTCAGCTCAGCAATGGCGACCCCCGACACCTCGTCGTCGCTCCTCTTCCGCCGCTCCTCCTCCGACCCCGAGATGCCCCACCAAAAAACTAACCCCAACCCTAACCCTGACCCTAACCCCGTCTTCAGCGCCCACCCGGTACTCAGTCCTGACGGAGGACCGCCAAGACGACCACAACCGCCGGCCGTCGGTGAGCTCGCCGAGCCCCTACTACAGGGCTTCACCGACTCTGCCCTCCACCTCCGCAGCCTCGGCTTCATCTCAGGCCGCAACAGCCTCGCCTCCTCCGCCTTCGCTCGATCCACCGCCTCATCCTCCTCCGCTTCCGTTCTCCACATGATCCAGGAGTGGGCCCCATCTTTCTTCTTGAAGAGCTACAGTAAGAAGAAAGAGGTTGATGAAAAAAAAGATCTGCAGGCGGCCCAGCTGGCGGGGCCGTGGGACCAGCGACTGGCGTCGATGAGCGGCTGCTCCTTCCTCAAATGTGACGGCGCCCGTGCCAGCAGCGGTCGTGAGCGAGGTGCCGGCTGCTCCTGCCGCAAATGTGGGGACGCCTGTGCCTGCAGCAGTCGTGAGTGAGGTGCGGAAGGAGAGCGAATATATGTGGGCGTATAAGTACAGGCCGAGGGTCTTGAAGGATTTCATATGCAATAGGGACCGAGTGGAGGAGCTACAGGAGATGGTATGTTCTCGATGAAATACTTTGATGCTGAATTATAATCTTCATGATTCCAACTGCTATATCCTTGCATTTCAAATTACAAGAGAATGTTATTTTTCCCTCCGTTTTGTTTTCTTTTTGTTGCCTTTTTGATTTAAGTAAAAATGAATATAAGGTGTGTGGGCTTAGTTTGATTTTCGAGTGGTTAAGTTAGTTTGACTGAAATCCTATTAAGAATTTGCCCCCTTTTGGATCAATTGGGTTCTAAGCCTATTTACCTATCCATCTTGTTGGACATCTCACAATCACAAAGATATGACCATCTTCCAAAGGTTAATTTTCAGTTACTGACGTAATCAATCTTCACATTGAAGGCTTGGTGATATTCTTTTACTACCAAGCTGAAATGTAGTTTATGTCATTTTACTTGTTTACCAACAGGCTATTAGCAAGATCTTTACCATCTGTACATTTATGAAAATTTCTCCCCTGCAAGAATAGGAAAGTTAACCTATCTGTTGAAATATAAGTTGAGGACCATGAGGAAGCGAGAGCATTAAACCATGACATGTGATTTGCAAACATGTCAGCCATTTTTTGAAAGTGTGATATATTAGTAAACCCTTAAGCTTAAAGTACAGATGATCGGTGTCGTGCCTCAAATGTCTAAAGCTATGAATAGTAAAATTCACTCGAATGAAAGCCTAGGTTAGTGGCAAATGAGAAATAATATAGCGGATGTTTATCTTGTACAATGAAGATCCAGCAGAAGGAATACTTGTGAAGTAAACCTCACATACAATATTCTGAGTAAACAAAAGAATTCACTATAAAATTAGTAAGCAATGCCAGTTTGACCTCTTATCTCCCCATGGTCCTTTTGGGAGCTGTGAAAACCATCGAAGGTGTGAAGACCCTTGGACGAGAGACCGAGGAGGGAAATTCAGTATGAAGAATAATAATAATGAGATGGGAAGAAGAATGTGCGGAAGAGGAAATATTGAAGACAATGAAGAGTAATCCATATTGTTCCCAAAGGAATTCTAATTGAAAGGGAAAACAAATCCTTGTAAAGTCTATCTCGCAGGGGTTTAGATCATATGTGTGCCTCACACACACATGCGATGAGGAGACTAACAGGGAAGAACGACCAAAGCATTTAATATCACACATTTTATTTTATTGTTGACTATATCGTACTTGTCTTTCTCTGATTTGACTGGCTCAAGTGTTGTTTGGGTGTAAGACTAAGAGAAGGAGAAGAGCAAAGGGGCTGTGAGGCCAGGGAAATTGGTTGAAATCTGTATGGCAAAGTGAGATCCCCATCAAGAGGTAAATGAAAATTTGGGATGGGTTTTTGTTATCAAAGAGCGATGAGTGAGGAAAAGTGATGATGACATCACCCTTGCCTCACCCTTTTCTCTTGACCCACACCACTTTTCCTTACAAACAAGCAACCCTTGAATTGAATGTGGTGGGGGTGGTGGCTAAAGAAAGATATGGCATGACATTCATGGATTGGGAAATTTTGTGAGGTTAAACCCTTCTAAGAAGGTGATGTAAAATATGAGGGATCTCAATTGCCTTCAGTCCAAATAGAAAAGGAAAAATTAGGGTTTGAGGAAAAGATAGAACTAGAGTTTTGAAATTTCTTTTAGAATGGATATGAAATTTTTTTGAAGGAGATTGGAAATCTAGTGCTCTGATACCAAATGATATAAAATATGAGAATCACAATCTCCTTCAATCCAAATAGAAAGAAAACTAGGGTTTAAGAAAATGGACAAAAAAATATAAAAGATAAATAAGGACTTTATAAGATTTTGAGCTTCACACCCTTACAGAAGATCGGGCTTCACACCCCTTAGCAATCTCAAGATCATAAGAACTCGGTGATGTAATACAGGATCGCAATCACCTTCGAATACAAATAAAAAAGAAAACTAGGGTTTACAAGAATAAATGAAAAGAGAGATTAGGGTTGGAGAAATAACCAGATAACTTTGGGCTTCGCACCCCTTACGCGGGCTTCACACCCCTTGCACCACGGGCTTCACACCCCAATCTCAAGAACCAAGAGCTCTAAAATTTTAACTGAAAAAGTTTTTATTTAATCATTGTCTACTTATTCATTGAGTTGAGCCTCTTTATATAGGCTCTTACAAAGTGAACTTCTCGGATATAACCGATGTGGTACTAAAAGAAAGATAAACAAAACACATCTCAAAATAAACTAAGGCATAAAAATGTAACTGATAACTGACGTGATGTCCTCATCAATTCCCCCGGGGTGGGAGAAACCCGACCCTGTCGAGTGAGGACTTTCCTCACGAAACATATCAATCGGGCCAAGGTGGTGGTCGTGGCAGCATCACTGGTACGCCGTGTTGATACCATGGTGGCGGAGGTGGAACTGGTCTCCGTGATGGGTTGGCTGTGAAAGACGGCAGCTCGATCAAGACATAGAGAGTATACCAAGGCGCATTATCCCTGCTGAAGACGGAACTAATACCAGGATCCCATGGGCTATCCAACTCACAAGCAATGGAAGCAATTCTCTTCAGAGCCCTATCGAAATCTTTAGGCCAAGCGTGCAACTTCCTCACAGCCTCAGAGCGACTCATAACCATCACCTTATTATCAACCGCAAATTCCTGCAAAGTACTATATGGGTACGTAGCAAATTTGTAGGTATCATTGTAAATTGCTATCGGTCTAGTTATATCATCAATGTATGCAACAGGAAAATGCAATGTAGTAGTCTCAACTATCTCATTCACGTCATCACTGGCACTATTAGATATGTGAATTTCATCAATAAGCAGTGTGTCGGCACCAACTGTTGTGTCTATACTAACAGTCTTGGGAGGAACATGGACTTCCTCAATAACCTTCGTGACATCAACTTCATCACTAGACACAATTCTAACATGTTGACTCTCTGAAGGACACTGATAATCATAATGTCCATATCCCTCACATTTATAACACTTAGCCTTAGCATTGACTAGCGTTTTGAAAGTCAAGTCCAACTTTAATGCAACATCAAAGGCATCTTCAACAGTGTCTAAGTCATAGGGGCCAGTAATCATAGCACGTTTTATTTTAGGTCGTAAACCCAAACAAATCTAGTTACAGTCTCAGAAGGGTGCTCTCTCACGTCACTACGGTGGATTAAGTCCTTGAATATGACAATGTAATCTGGAACGGACAAATGACCCTGACGAGGATTGTGTAACTGGTCTAAGTGGGGGTCTCTATAATGTTGACTAGTCATGATGGCTTAAGCAAACAAACAGATACAGTGGAGAACCCTAAGGTCAAGTAAACTAAATGCATGCACTAAATAAACAAAAAAGATCCTAAAGTTTAAACGCAAAGAAAATGCACTCCAAAAATGATGAAAGTGATAAATAGTGATGCAACCACTAGATAGAAGCAAATAGCATTCAACCAACAAATTATAGCAATCCAAATAGTAGTAGCAGTAATTTAACAGTTAATAATTCAGCTCAAGTTTGGTTATCACCTGAGGGGTGAGTCGTTCACGCGCAGACACAAAAATTCCTCAAAAACTCTTCGAGAAATACCCACACTGTAGAGAATAACTTACCCGCAAAGATCTAGAATAGCAGTAGTATGAAATGAAAGAAAGATGTCTCAAACTGGGCTCAAATCGGAATGGAAAAGAAGCCTCGAAAGTCTGCTCTTTTGTTGCAGGAACAGTACCGGCTCCAAACAGAGGCTTGAAGAGATCAGATTTGCTCAAAAAAACTACAAAAACTTTACCAGTAACTCCGGGGCTCAGCTACCAACTCACTGTTTCAGACGGAGCTCGATTCGGACTCCGGACGGGCCTAAAATAGGCTTCAGAACAGACGAGTGTTGGGCTTTGGGGGGGCTGAACAGTAACCAAGAGGTTGCTGTTCACGTGAACAGTAATCAGGGTGATTACTGTTCACCGTGAACAGTAATCGGTAATTTTTTTCTTTTTTTCTTTTTTCTTGTTATTCCGTTTTTTTCTTCTTCTTTTTTTCCTATTTTTTTCCTTCTTTTTTTCTATTTTTCCTTTTTTTTTCTATTTTTCTGTTCTCTTTTTTCTTTTTTTTTGGCAAAATAGATCTAGATCTAGATTTAGAATTTGGGAAGAGAAGAAATTCGAAGGGGATTGGGACCAAAGCTCTGATACCAAATTGATGTAATACAGGATCGCAATCACCTTCGAATACAAATAAAAAGAAAAAAACTAGGGTTTTACAAGAAATAAAATGAAAAAGAGATTAGGGTTGGAGAAATAAGCAGATAACTTTGGACTTCGCACCCCTTGCACCACGGGCTTCACACCCCTTACACCACGGGCTTCACACCCCAATCTCAAGAACCCAAGAGCTCTGAAATTTTAACTGAAAAAGTTTTTATTTAATCATTGTCTACTTATTCATTGAGTTGAGCCTCTTTATATAGGCTCTTATAAAGTGAACTTCTCGGATATAACCGATGTGGTACTAAAAGAAAGATAAACAAAACACATCTCAAAATAAACTAAGGCATAAAAAGGTAACTGATAACTGACGTGATGTCCTCATCACTCGGATCTCAAAAATTTAACTGAAAATTTTCAAATTTATTCATTCATTCATTGACTAATTAGAGAGGTCTTGAGGCCTATTTATAGGTTTTACAAAATCTAGTTCCCAGAATACAACCGATGTATTATTAAATTTCGAAAGAAAAGAAAACAACTAAAACCAAATAAATAAAGCAAAAATACATAACAATAAATTAGAACCAAAGGGATGCAGCACGCCGTCTTCTAGTGTAAACTCGCTCAAACGCGTGATGCTTTCATCAGAAGGCTTCCGTAGTTAGAAAGGAAAGCGGAGTATTTTCGCTAAGGGCTTTAAGCGAACAAAATGGAAAATTCTAGGGAAGTTACCCACTTACATGAAAATAGAAAGTGCCCAAATACGTTAGGGGGCTTGCTGAGCTTTATCTCAATTCCACTTTATCGCTTAATTAGAAAGTAGCAAGAATGGGATGCGATGCTTCTTTGATTCTTCTTTGTTTTATCCAATTATAAAGTGGCAAAATTCTCTAATGAATATTTTTATATCATTGGATATGCAGATGTATACGAACTGTGTTGCCATGAGTTGCCATGTTACTAGTGTGCCCTTACGAAAGCATGCCTCTGTGAAACAAAATGATAAAACTTTTATTTGTTTAGAGTTGAATTTGACAAATTTGGCAATATATCCTTGGATATGCAGATGTATATGAACTGTGTTGCCAACTTGCCATAAATTTTGAGTTGCCATGTTACAAGTGTCCCCTTATGAAACCGTGCCTGTATGAAACAAAATGATAAAACTTTTATTTGTTTATAGTTGAATTTGACAAATTTGGCCAAGGGATGAAATCTTGGAGGTAGGCTGCTTGAAATTATCACGTTCACAAATGCTGAAACTTAAAAATATCTCAGAAATTAAGATTAAATCTCATCATATTAGAAAGTTATAAAACATGTTCAAGTACTTTTAAGGTAGAAAATACTATATAATAATAAAGTTTTGTCAACAAAATTAATTTATGAATAATTTTGTCTGTGTAATGCTTTTTATTTTTTTTCCCCTTAATTGACATTTACTATTGAAATTTCACTTGACTATTGTTAAAGTTGTAGGTGAGAAAGCAACAGTGCAGTCATTTTATATTTGAAGGTCCTCCAGGGTTGGGAAGAGAACTATGGCTTTAGCATTCTTGAGAGATGCCTTGGGACCACAGAAGTTGAAGATAAAAATTAACGACTTCTGCAGAAAATGTGTATGGTTTTATTACTCAATTTGTTCTTTATTGCACTCTGTAATTCTCTTTTTGCAGACAAAAAATGAGTTGAGGAAAATTGAGCTGAAGGTGCTTTAACTTTTTCACTGCAAATTTATATAATTCATTACCAATTACGAAGAGCTTGATTAAAAAATGAGGGTCCTAGATGTTATATGCTATGCACCTTCTGCAAAAGGTAATACTCAGTCATGAAGGTCAACTGCTAATCTTGTTGTTCAGGGAGGACATATCACCAGCATTGACGTCAATATGAGAACATCTTCCCAACATGTTGAGATTAATTTGTCTGAATTGCGTGGGTATGAGAGGCATGTTATTGTGTCTTTGATAAATGAATCTCGTGCTCCATCAGACAAAACCATGCAATGTGATCACTCTAATTGTCAAGGTATATGACAATTTCTGTTATTTGTCAAATTCTATTGCTTAAGGCAATTATTTTTTACATGCACATGATGGTCTTAGATTCAGTGGTAAGCTAAGCCTACTTATGAGTATAATGAATTAATGTATGAGACTTGTTGCTTATTGGTTTTGTTATATTGTCTGTACGCTCGTATGAGGGTCATGTATTATGGTAACTGCTTTGCAGCAATTGTTGTGCACGAGGCTGACAAGCTTTCAACAGATGCTCAACATTATATCTGTTGGATCTTGGAGAAGTACAGGGGCTGTAATAAGATCTTTTTTGGCTGCTATGATGCGTCGAAGCTTCAAACGATAAAATATCTTTGCAAGATTGTTAAACTCCACCAACCTTCAAACAATGAGGTCATCTATTATACATGGTTCTCACACCAATAAATGAAATTATGCATTCAATAGCTTGAGTGTATTTAGTAAAGTTTGGTACTCTATTTAGGTTGTTGAAGTTTTGGAGTTCATTGCAAAAAAGGAGCATATTGAGTTGCCTCACCATCTGGCAGAAATAATTGCAAATAATTCAAAGAACAACCTTGGGCAGGCAATACGTTCAGTTGAAGCATCCTGGAAGTCCAAGTAAGCAAAAAGGAGGTTGTAGTATTTTTTAGTTTAGTTTCAGTTGCAAAACTCATATATTGGTGTTATCTCAGAGATGGTAATATTAAATCTTGTTTAAATTGACATTTTTTAGCAAGTTGCTTTGTGTTTGTTGCTAACCACTTTACCCAAAAGCGTAAACTTAATGTATGATGAAAGGTAGCATATATGAGGAGGAAATATGCTTTTGTAAATATTTACAGTGGGACTTGAACCTAGAATCTTTCAGTCAAGTGCTTGGATGCCATGTTTGTAATCACATTACTCAAAAGCTTTAAGGTGATGAGTGGGGTACGACAAGCGTTTTATACCGCAATATCCATCATCTTTCTTGTCTGGATTACTTTTAAATTTCTTCTGGATTATAGACATAAATAGGCAGACAACCATATGGATTGGTTAGTGCCTAGGTATCACAAGAGGCCTACATTAACAGCTTACTTTTAATATAGAGAATGAATAAGAATCAGGAAATGTGTGTTGACCTAAGGGTATAATCACTCTTGTTTTGATGATTCTCTACTTATAAATATACATGAGAACTAACGAAATTACTTAAGTGTTCATAAGTTTTCAGGTTCTTGAGTTTGGATTTATCTTCAACAACTATAGGATATCAAAGAAGATGGTCTACTCTAGCTAAAGATTGAAGATGTAAATTGTGGTTTATTTTTAGACTAGCTTGTTTTATTATTGTAAGAAATAGATTGTTAAAGTTTAGTTTAGATAAGAGAAGCCCAAAGGAATTAAACACACACAATTTGCACATCTTGTGATAAATGTATGTGTACAAAATTATTTTAAAAAATTCTTAGTTTTTCAAAAGTTTATCAGACAACCTACTTGTGTTGTCGACGACACTATCAACTGTGCTGTCGACTTGAGTTTACCGAGAGCTCTGTTGACAGAATTGTCAATAGAGCTGTCGACAACTTTCTTTTCAGAAACTATCGATAGGCTTTTACAGAGAGTTGGGCTTTTGAGTTTCGTGAGTTGCTTTCGACAGTCAAAGGCAATTGTCGAAAGCTGATACGCATTGTATCAGTTGCGCTGTCGATAACACCATTCAACTGCCGACAGGCAAAGTCTTGCAATGGCTAAATTAGAGCCGTTGCACACAGTGTTGTCGACAGTGCCTTTGGGCTGTCAACAACAGTATTAAACTGTTTATTGTTTTGACTCAGATTTAAAACGTGATTTTTGGGTTAATCTTCTGGTTTTGGATTTTCGAACGACTATTTTTAGAGTATATATATATATATATATATATATATATATATATATATATATATATATATATATATATATATATATATATATATATATATATATATATAAAAGGTTATTCTCTCTGACCCTAAAACATATTTTTTTGTGCCAAAATCATACATACTTATTACAAAAAGTTTTTGAGCATTTTCTCCAATTTTTTCATACACAAATTCTTTGAGTTTCATTCCTCTAATACTAAACTATAAGATTGTGTATTGTGAGTAGATTGTGATCTAAAGAAGCTCACTCTTCATATGTAATTCGTGTGAGAAGCTTTCCTTTAGCGGAAGAGAAAAGAGCATGTGGTTACATGCTTTCGATAGTTATAATCGCTCACATACACCCACCTGCCCCCTGATTCTTCTAGGGCCTCTGCACCCATCCCTCACAAAAAGTCTATCTATATATACATATATATATAATTGATTGATCAATGCCCATTTACTGGCAACCAAAGATGGATACATAGTTGGATATATCCATATTTTTCGGAGTAATGTAAAACTAAGGCGAAATCTCCTAATGAAAAAATAAAAAATAAAAAAGTAAATAGTTTTGAAATTATAATAAGTGTTGAAGTTGCGAAGCCTGATTGCCTACCTTAACGGAGAATCGCCCTCGGAGAAGTATTACGCAAGAAGAACTGTGAGGCACAATAGTAGTGGAAGTTAGGAAGTAGGAAAGTCCATCCTGGGTGACTCGGCTCGGGAAGAGTCTCCCGATGACTGGACTACCTCACTGACTCCTCGAGTAAAGACGTACTACAGGCGAATGTTGGCGAGCCAGAAGCTTCATATGGAAGCATGTTCAAGTGTTCGGGGGATTACTCAGAGTCTTAGGAGGAGCTCTCCGAGCGACAGAATAGAGGAACATTCTCGAGGCGCAATGAATGCGGTCTAGCCTGGAAGCTTCGTGATACAGGAAACTCAAGTCACGTGTCAATAGCAGGTTAAGAATGTCACAGGTTGTAACTCTAGTTTTCTCTATAAAAGGAGATGTGTCGTAATTAGGATATGTGGTGAAAATCTAGGGCTATTGTAAAGAGTGATTGTGAGGTCTTCTTTATTTTCTTGTATCTCTCGATAATAGTGGATTTGTGAGTGACTCTATGATTTTTTCCTGTTTTGAATTTTTTACGTAATTCTGGTGTTCTCTGTGTGTTGTCTTTTGACTGATCTGTGATCTTGTTCCTCTCTTTTAATCTGATCTGTTCTTGTTCATTGTCATCGTGAAAGCCCTTAACCCCCACAACTAGGATCAGAGCATTGGTTCGAGATGGCGGATGAAGGAAAGATAAGAGTTGAAAGATTCAACAACGTAAACTTCGGGTTCTGGAAGATGCAGATCGAAGACTACCTATACCAGAAAGATCTCTATCTTCCTCTTGGCAGAAAGACCCACAAACCAAAAGAGATGTCCGATTATGGGTAGGAGATTCTAGATCAGAAAGCCCTAATGGCTAGCATTGACAGTTGCCTTCAACGTTTCCCGGTAAAAGACGACCAAAGACTTGATGGTAGCACTATCGAAGATGTACGAGAAACCCTCGACATTAAATAAGGTATTCTTGATGAAGAAGTTCAACCTAAAGATGGCTGACAGCGGAAGCATTGCTGGGCATCTCAATGAATTTAACACGCCGATGAGCCAGTTGAAATCAGTTGAGATCAATTTCAAAGACGAAATCAGAGCAATGGTTCTATTGTCCTGTCTACTGGAGGCCTGGAATGGTCTCGTGATGGCGGTGAGCAATTCATGCGGGATAAGAACCTTGAAGTTTGATAATATGGTGGGTGTATTTCTTAGCAAAGAGGCGCGTTGGAAGTCTTCGGGGTCGGCTGAGACATCAAGGAGTGTCCTGAGTGTCGATCAGAGAGGGAGGTCTGGGAATAAAGATAAGAAAAGAATGGAGGTCAAAATCTAAATCGGAGAAAGGTACATCCAAGTCGAGGGGTGCGGGATGTTAGCGGTGGGGTGAGATGGGGCATATTCAGAAGCACTGCAAGCAGATGAAGGATGGAGAAGGCAAAGGCAAGGAGAAGAATTCCGCGTATATCACAGAAAATGATGGATTCGATGCCTTGATTCTCTCCTTAGCTGAGTCTAGTGAGTAAGGGTTATTGACTCCGGCCCATCTTTTCACACCACTTCCTGACAAGTTATCTTTCAGAACTATATGAAATGTGGACTTGAGAAGGTGTACTTGGGAGATGATGAATCATGTGACATTGTCAGGAAAGGCGATGTGATGGTTAGCCTCTCTAATGGATCGATACTGAAGTTGAGGAACATCAGACATATAATGAGGCTGAAGAGAAACCTAATCTATGTCAGATTGCGGACGGAAGGATGAAGACCACCTTCGATAGTGATGTATGCAAGATCACCAAAGGTGCTATGGTGATGGCCCATGGGAAGAAGGAAGGTATCATCTACATGATGCCGGGTTCCGAGCATCAATTTCAGTTGCTTCATTGGAGGCGGATGTCGGAGTGTGGCATCAAAGACTTGAGCAGCGAGAAAGAATGAAGGTGATGCTCTCTAAGAATTAGCTAGTAAGGTTGAAGTCTGTTGAATTAAACTTCTCTAAAGACTGTGTCTATGGGAAGTAGAAGCGAGTCAGTTTGTGAGAAAGACTCTAAAGACAGAGAAGTTGAAGCTAATGCATACTGATGTCTGGGGTAAGGCTTCGGTTCCCTCTGTTGGAGGCTCATTATATTTTGTGACCTTCATCGATGATTCTAGTAGGAAGGTCTGGGTGTATTTCTTGAATCATAAGTCGGATGCGTTGAGGTGTTTAAGAAATTGCTGACCCAAGTCGAGAATGAATTAGGTTAGAAGCTTAAGTGCTTGAAGTCCGACAACAGGAGCAAATACTGCGATGACAGATTCGAAGAGTTTTGCGCAACTCGGGGAATCCGAAGAGTGAAGACGGTTCCCGAAAACCCTCATCAAAATGGAGTAGCGGAGTGTATGAATATGACTATTCTGGAGCCTGTCTGGAGCATGCAGATACATGCTACTTTGCCTAAGCAATTCTTGACAGATGCAGTCAACACGGCGGTGTATCTGATCAATAGAGGACCCTCGGGGCCTCTGAATTGTGGGATCCTAATGAGACATAGATCGGCAGAGAGGTAAATCGAAATCACTTGCGTATATTTTGTTGTCTCTTATATCCATATTGAGCTAAGTCACAAGAGCAAGATGGACCTAAAGTTTAGGAGATGCATCTTTATTGGATGCAAAATTGATGAGTATAACTATCGATTCTGGAATCCCGAGAACCGCAAGTTCCTTAGGCACAAGGATGTGGTTTCAACGATCATAACACGTACAAAGACTTTCAGATAGAGGGGCACTTCGGAGAATGATCTCAGAGGCACCTCAGAGCACTTCGAGTAGCAGGGTGCTGCAGACTCGGAGTTCGTCGAACTTGAAGATGCTCCCGTGGACAAAGCTCAAAACATTCCTGAGGGGAATGTGAAATCCCAAGTAGCACCTCTGACCCCCAAATTAAGATGAGGCGCTCAACCAGACAGACGAAGGCTACAGAAAGATATTCTTTTGCCTTACTCTATCTGTTGCTGACTAATAGTGGTGAGCCCAAGTGGTATGAGGAGGCTTTACAGGTGAAAGCCAAGACTGAGTGGGAGCTTACTATGGATGATGATATAGCGTCTCTAATGGAGAACCAAAAGTGAAATTTGGTTTAACTACCAGAGAGCAAGCATGCCTTGCATAACAAGTGGTTCTACTGGCTGAAGGAGGATAATGATGGCACCAGGAGATACAAGACATGGCTAGTTGTGAAGGAGTTTTGACAGCGATAAGTATTGAATTCAACGAGATTTTCTCTCTTGTTGTGAAACTTACTACCATTAAATCTGTGCTCAGTATTGTGACAACGAAGGACTTACATCTGAAATAGCTAGATGTGAATATCGCGTTCCAGCATGGCGATTTGGAGGACATTTACATGTTGCAGCCACATGGGTATAGCATGCCTGGGAAGGATAAGTTGGTTTGCAAGCTAAAGAAGAGTCTTTATGCTTGAAACAGGCTCCAAGGCAGTCATATCTGAATTTTGACAGATTCATGGTGAGCAGTGGTTTCACAAAGCTAGAAGCCTATCATTGTTACTATTCCAAGTGGTTCGAGAATTCCTATAGCATGTTATGTTGTACGTAGATGATTGGGTCTAGCATGAATGAGATTGTGAATCTCAAGGCCAGGTTGGCGAAAGAATTCTCAATGAAGGACTTGGGTCCTACGAGAAATATTCTTTGAATGAGGATCAACAGAGAAAGAAAAGAGGTTGTTCCAAGTATCACAGGCCGAGTACGTAAAGAAAGTGTTGAAGAGGTTTAAATGACAGATGTTAAACCTGTGAACGTTTCACTCGGAGGTCACCTCAAGCGCTCAGAGGCACAAACCCTGACTATAGAAGATGAGAAGCTTATGGTAGTCTGATGTATGCATCAGCTGTGGTAGTCTGATGTATGCTATGGCCTGCATGAGATCAGACATCGAGAGTTGTCGGCAGATATATGAGCAACTACGAGAAGGAGCACCAGAGAGTTATGAAGTGGATTCTAAGATATCTGAAGTAGAGTTCAGATTTGGCATTGTGCTATGATAGCACGGGCGTTTCGCTGCTGGGATATGTTGGGTCCGACTTTGCGGGTGACGTAGGCCTGTTTGGTTAAGGGTGGAAGTGAGGAAGTGAAGAAGTGAGGAAGTGGTAATAGTTCCCTTTGGAACTTGGGAATTGGTTAGTAAGTTTTCTGGTGTTTGGATGTTGTTGGAAATATGATTTGGAAAATGTTATGTCTTTTCCGGTGTTTGGATGGTAATGTGGAAGTGAAAGTGGAAAAGTTGACTACAAAGTTGACCGCAAAATAATATTAAATTAAAAATTAATTAAGAAAATAAAAATTAGACTATAATTAGAATGCAAGTGAGATTTACATGAGCAAAAAATTAACTGTTTTGTGTTACAACTTATTACAAATGAGATTTACATGACCACAAAATTAACTGTAGCACTCTGGAAGTGAGGAAAACGTTGTGTAAAGGAGAAAAGAGAGAAGGAAAAGAACTTTTTTCATTTTCCTTTTCCGGTGTTTGGATGAACAGCGGAAATGAGAAAAGACACTTCCCACTTCCTCACTTCCACCCAATTCCTTGAATCCAAACAGCCCCGTAGACAGTCGGAGGAGTACCACTGGTTATGTTTTCACTTTGAGAAGTAGAGCTGTGAACTGGGTTCGAGGCTGAGAAGTAGAGCTGTGAACTGGGTTCGAGGCTACAGAAGATAGTTGCCTTGTCAACAACTGAGGCCGAGTGTCGCAGCGACAGAAGCTTGCAAGGAACTAATATGACCAAAAGATTTTTTGAAGAAGCTCGGAAAAGATTAGGAGGCTCTGTCACTGCACAGTGATAGCCAGAGCGCGATTGACCTTTCAAATAATTCTGTCTATCACGACAGAACCAAGCACATTGATGTGCGGTACCACTTCATCTGTGAGCTGTTGAAAATGATATGTTCTCACGGCTGAAGATACACACGAATCATAATCCAGCAGATATGTTGATCAAGGTGGTCACAGTGGAGAAGCTGAAAAGATGTTTAGCTTTTGTGGGTTTTAAGCCCGATGATCCGAGTTTAAGTCGCTCGAAGTCACTATTAGTCAGGCTCAAGAGGAAAAACTGGAGAGATGGGATGATGCTGCTGCTGCGTCGACTCTCAGTCTTCAAGTGAGAGATTGTTGAAGTTGTGGAGCCAGATTTTCGACCTTGACAGAGAATCACCCTCGGAGAAGTATTACGCAAGAAGAACTGTGAGACCCAGTCACAGTGGGAGTTAGAAAGTCGAGAAGTCCATCCTGGGTAACTTGGAGGTGGGGCCTCGGGAAAGAGTCTCCCGGGGACTAGACTACCTCGCTGACTCCCCGAGCAAAGACATACTACAGGCAAATTTGGGCGAGCTTGGAGTTTCATACGGAGGCATGTTCAAGTGTTCGGGGGATCACTCGGAGTCTCGGAGGAACCTCTGCGCGACAAAACAGAGAAACATCCTCGAGGCACATTGTCGTGCAACAAATGCGGTCTAGCCTGAAAGTTTCGAGATATAGAAAGCTCAAGCCACGTGTCAAGAACAGTTTAGGAATGTCACGACTTTTTTCTCTATAAAAGGAGATGCACTGTAATTGAGGTATGTAGTGAAAACCTAGAGCTATTATAAAGAGCGGCTGTGAGGTCTTTTTCTTTGTCTCCTTGTAATCTCTCAAATAGTGGATTTGTGAGCAATTCTATGGTTTTTTTCTGTTTTGAGTTTTTCACGTAATTAATGATGTTATCTCTGTGTTGTCTTTTAATTGATCTGCAATCTTATTTCTCTCTTTTGATCTAATCTGTTCTTATTCATCGTCATCGTAAAAGCCCTTACCCCTAACAATAAGTAGAGATGATCTTAACTCTTAATGAACAAGATGTCGATAAGTACAAAGTGAGAAAATATGATTCATATGGCATACAATCATTCAAGCAAATATTCTAATCATGGTTTAAAATCTCAATATCAGTATCGAAATCGGTCAATTATTTTTGGTATCAATATTGTCAATATTGATAGTCTATATTCGACAATATCGGCCCTGATATCAGCCGATATTTTAGGAATAAATCATATTAGGTACCTTAAACATTATACGATATTGTTAATATGTATCGGAATTGGCCGATATTTGAAACCATGATTCTAACCCTAAGTTTCTTTTATACACACACACACTTGTGTCCTTCCAAAAGGAATTGAGCCCGAATCTTTCCCACTCAAATTTAGCCTTTCGACATTCGAATATAAGATCCACTCTGTTGAAATTGATTTATATTATTTCAAGTATCAACAAACTAAAAATCAAGTGTTTTAATAACTTTTGCCCATCCATCAAGTGACGCAAAATGGACGACAGAAAGTAGTGAGTTGGTTAGATTTATGTTTTTAAACATGCAAATTCTTGATCCGGCCATTTCATTATGATCTAAACATATAAAAACCCCTACAAATCAATTTTTGTTAGGTTTCAAATGTTTACACCGTTAAACTAACCAACTCACTGTCGTCCGTATTTTTCCTACTTGATGGATGGGAAATTTTTTTTCAAAACACTTGATTATTAGTTTATAGATACTTGAAATAATATAGACCAACTTCAACGGAGTGGATCTTGTATTTGAATATCGGAGGGTTGAATTTGAGTGGGAAGGATCCGGGCTCAAATCCTTTTGAAAAGACACAAGTCTCTCTCTGTGTATTGAAGTCAAGCAAAAGCTGCAAAACTAATAATGAATTCTTAATCATTCAATTAATAATCAAATTAGTGGAAATGGTTATAAAAAATAGGTTATAAAAGAAAAAAAATCTTTCTCGGATGCTTCGATGACAATAAGAATCAAAGGGGGAATTGCTGGTCAGTGGCTTCGTCTTCATTGTCATCTCCTATCGGTGTTAAAGGGATCGTTGGTTGGCGATTCCTAGGTTGTCATCTTGGGTGGTTGTCAAGGCCAGAGAGACGAGGAGGGCCTAGAAAGAAATGTTCATTTTGAATTGAGAACAATGAATCTCATCCAACAATTTGGGAATAAAAACATAAACGATAGGAATCATTATGTGCATTTTAAATGTCCATAAAATCTAGCCAATATTAACTTGGAGCTAACCATGTCCAGCAATGATTTAAGGCTTGTTTCAGATTGAATACGTGTTGAATTCATATGGACATAGATGATGCAAATCCATTGTGTATCCTTGTGTATCTTATCAGAATATTTACCTAATAACGAGTACTTTGGTGCTTTGTTGGAATTATGTGTCTCGTGTCCAATTGGATAAGTGGGTGGCAGGTTTAGTCCCAAATGGAGCATAGAGATGATGGGTAAATGGTTAAATCTGTTTAGGCCCAAGATTCCAATCGGGGTTTCTCCTTAGGGTAGGAAGGTATCAAGCTATTAGCCACACCATTTAATTTTGGTGGATCCCTAGTCAAAACAAACTAGAATGAAAGCTGATGGCAATTCATTACAGAAAAATTGTGAAAATTGAAATAACTGAGGGGGAATTGTTGAAAGTTCTTGAGTTGCTAAAACTGAAATTGTTGTTGAGAGGTATCCAACAGCCCGCATTGAAGTAGGGGCGTTATAACATTTTGAACGTGGGGATGATCCAGCAGCGTAACTGAATCCATGAATCGCGCGGATTGTGCCGCTAAGTGTAACCAGCGAGGAAGTGAAAGTCCTTGAAGAGGGCCTTTGTTGTAGAGACTGAAGCCTCCGACTAGCTGAGTGGCTCCGACCGAGTTGAGCATCCAAATGGATTGTTTCGGATCGGCGTGATCCTGGAGAGGGACCCGATGGTTGTGGATCCGGATGGGTTACCCTGGATTGATGTGGGCTCAGGGCAAGACCCCAGCTTTCTCCTTGGCCCATGTTGGGCTTGCTGGTATGTTAGATTTGCTGGCAGGAGGGTGGCTGGCCGCCTGGGAAGCCTCTGACGCAGCAGGACACGTGTTATGATCTTGACAAGGGTTAAAAACCGACCACTACAGTTGGGATTAAATATGTCTTGCATCCAATCAGGTGGATAAACTGGCGGTACATAATGGGTTTGTCCCGCGTGGAATTAATAGATGGTTAAGTAGTTAAGAAATTTTAGTAAGAAGACTTCACTAGGGATTTTTTTTCCTTCTGGTCTTATGGGTACTAAGCCATTTAGACACACCTTGACTTTACTGGGCCATCATCATAACAGATGTAGTAAGTTCCAGGATATGTACAAGGTGGACACAATAGCTTCTTGCCATAAAGCCTACTGGACCAGTTGGGAGGTAGGAAAAGCTACCTTGTTAATTATGTTGTTTAAGCTCGTGTAAGAACTTTCTAGGAGTTCCCAAGACCATGAAGGAGTCTTGAAAAAGGATTGATGATAAATTTGTTATAGGGAGTTGCACTCACTCTTGAGTCATGGTAAAGCAGAAACCTGTAATTATTTTGAGGTAAAAGTTTATATTTTGGTTCTGTATGTGGATCTTGAGGTGTTAAGGGTAAATATCCAATACCCTTTCCTTCAAGAGAAATTGTTGTCCCTCAGCTTGATCATCAAGCTGAGATAACAGAACAACATATTGATATTGGTTCACCACTTCATGAGGATATCGCCATTGAAAATGTTGTAGAACCACCACAACCGGCAGCTTTGAGGAGATCTCAAAGGGAAAGAAGATCTGCCATTTCAGATGATTATGTGGTGTATCTACAGGAATCTGATTATGATATTGGGATAAATAAAGATCCAGTTTCATTTTCACAAGCCATAGAATGCAATGATTCTAGTAAATCGGTTGATGCTATGAATGAAGAGTTGAAATCTATGGACCATAACAAAGTCTGGGATATGGTCGAATTGCCTGATAACTGTAAGAAAGTCGGGTGTAAATGGGTCTTTTGAGCAATCTGTAAATGTATGTTTTGGTACTTGTATAATTGACAATATTGCGCAATAAAAGTTTGTTTCTGTATTTCCTGTTATCCAATTATGTGTGCACATATCATGTATGGATGTTTGTTAAGCAGGAAATGTCTTTACAAGACAATTACAGGGGTAATTTTGGTTATGGACTCAATTAGTAAGGGTTATCAATGTTGTGGTACATAGAAGAGAGTATGACGTGGATGTTGTATAACCGCTATGACTCGCATTGGTGGTCCAAGCTAATTGCAGTATTACAGTATTTCATATTTGGGCTTATCAGTTGTTGTTTTTAAAATTCGTGATCACGTGTCAAGGTTTTTCAGTATGGAATCCAATGGAGTCATAATGTTTTTGAAAATGAGTCTTTTCTTTTATTTGTTTTCTAAAGTTTTAACCTAATCGGTTAGTGGTCCAAGTGGGAGAATGTTAATCTCACATCATGGTGGCCCACTTAACCTTGGTTATTTATTGGACTCCTAATTAAAGTCAACTGATATAATAGATGCCCATATTAAAGTGACATTTGTGTAAAGTTTTAATAATCATCTGGGGTATGAAGGAACTATGATGGGTGGTTTTATCATGGGTGATTATTTGCAATTATGAGACCCACTTCTCTCCTCCTGTGAATGAAATCAAATGCCCTCCCTTGTTTTGAGGACTCCATCACTTTTTTGAGAATTAGGGTTTGTGATAAGAGAAGGAGACCGAGAGAAGAGGATCATTGCATTAGGGTTCTTGCAGGATTAAAGAGAAGGATCAAGGTCATCATCCAA
>JAVJIF010021355.1:0-55779 GCA_038442645.1 Agave tequilana
ATTTTAAAAAGAGTATGAAATTCTTGAGTGAGACCGAGCAACAATCTCATATCTTGTTGGACTCACCATTTGCCCAAATCAAGCTTCCGTACTTCTTTTCCAGAACATTCAACTGAAAAATCTATCCTGAAAATGAGTATGGAAGCCTTGGCGTGAGTTTGAGCAATAATCTCAAATTTTGATGGACTCACAATTTTACCACAATTTTCAAAACCAACTTTCATGCTCACCTTTCTCAGAAGAACTAATTGCAAAGAGTATAGAGACATGATTCAGACTCAAAATTCTGTTACCCGCCTATCAGTAGGTTAGATTCAATATTGAGCAAATTGATCATAGGAGCGAGAGAATTCTCTCTTATCAATCTTTGACCAATTCAGATATCTCTAACTCTATCAATCTGGCCCAAGAATTATGTTATTTTGGAAATCAAGATTCAATTTCAGTACACCATTGAACTTGACCAAAATCAAAATTTTGAGAACCACATTAATATTTTGGCAAGTTATCCCTTTTTTTAGATTGAACTTGAGAATGATGTGATCCTGAAGCTCAACTTGGTAATTCATTCCACTTCTTGACTCAATAATGACTCTGATGTTTTACTTGATTTTGATCCTTTTTTTGAGTCAGTATTGGATCTTGTGTCAGTCCATTGTGAAATTGAATCACCAATCTTTTATGATCAATATTTGAATTTGACCAATATCATACTTTTGAAAATCTCATTGACAAATTGGCAGTTACATTTTTTATGAAATTGAACTCAGTCAAGAATATGACCGAGAATCTCAAATTTTTGATCCGGTTCAATTTCTGAATCAATATTGACACTTGTTTTGTTACCCAATTTGAGCAACATCTTTGAGTCAGTATTGATTCTCATAACTCACTCTTGAACTGGAAACACCATCATATACAGTCACATCCATGGAGGGGAATAAATTTCTTGATTTGGACTACTTCCTGAACAAATTTTGACTCCAGAATATTTACTTGATTTCAGTCAATTTCCTGATCGGTATTAGTCATGTCCTTCCTGAGTTCAAATCAGTCATTACATGGGACAAAGGTGTTGATAAAATGACTCTGAAATTATTGTAAAAATTTAAAAATTAGATGGGGTAAAATTCATAATAAAATCATTCATATATACATCATAATATGGGTTATATTAGAAATGTCACTGGTAGGTTCCTGCGAACTCTACGTAATTTGGATTGGGCCGCATTTCGTGGCCAATCAAACCACCACCGGAACCACACCTTGAAATGATTTTTTCTTCCTTTTATATTTTCATGCATAAATACATTCACGATGTATTGAAAATAATGCATGAGATAATTGTGGGAGGTCTAACGGACATAGAGTTTTTAGATTTTTTTTTCTTTTTTACTTCTTTTAGGATATTTTTAGATATCTCCCGTTTGTATAGGAATTTTTCTTTTCTTTAAAAATATTTTGAAACAAGAGACAAAGTTTTAATCTATTTTAAGAAAATTAAGATGACCTTAAGAAATTAAGGAAGCCTTAATTATGATATCTTAACCTAGTCGAAATAATGGATCTTATTTAAAAATTATAGGCTAAGTAAGATAATTGGAGAGATAATTTTATCCTGAATTTTTGACTTAGATAGTATGCACTTCACACTTACACATTTTTGGATAGAACAAAACCTAAAATGTCATAAAATAAATAAAAAGAAAAATATACATGATATATATGAATAAAAAATCACTTATAATGTTGGATAACTATTGCATCAAGAAGCGTGATTATTCACTCCTAACGGCGGCGGTTAAAAGAAACAATGATCCTCGTAAGTTTTGTGGCCTTATTTACTCAAGTCCTTAAGCCTGAGGAAAATTTTCTCATCTGGCACCAAGATCATCTTATTTGGAAGTCATCGGCTAAAAGTTCACTACCCGTAAACTAGCAAACCTAAGAAAACTAATAGAAGACAAAAGAAAAAAATATATATATAAATAAATGGCTGATGGTTAGAGTTGAAATCCCAAAAATCTTCACTATCACAAGTGCATATTATCTGGGTTTTTATAAATGATAAAATATTTAATCCAATTTTAATTCTTACCTTAATTAATGACAAGATCTTGCTTCTAACTAAGTTTAAGGAAGAATAATTTTAATGGACTTATGATCTTAGATCGCTTAAATTTTTTTGCAAAAATATTTCAAAACTTTTCTCTCTTTAAAAATACATTTTTCAAAACACTAACTTTTGTTTTCTTCCTTTATGAATTTTGTAGGTGTATCTGTTGAAACCCTCAGGAGACAGACTCCTTCTCTAGGGAAAACTTAGAGGTTAACGGCTTGTTGGCACATACTCAGTGCAATCGCATCACATGCGAAGTGGTGTAATTACATTTTGTTTAGTTTTCCTTTTTTTTTTGCTTGGGACGAGCAAAAGATAAGTGTGGGGGTATGATTAGTCTATGATTCTGCATCATTGCATCACATTTTCCTACCGATTTATAAATAAAAAAACCTTCTCACTCCGTTTTTGTTCTCTTTTGTAGATAATCAAGACTAGAAGGACAAATAGGTAATAAGAGCCTAATTAAACCCATTTTTTGGGTAATTAAATCAACATTGTAACATGCAACGGAGCATTTTAGAAGATCACATTAGATTCCCGTATTTGAAGACGTATCTGGAGAATTATACGTCCAAACACTCAAAATCAGATACATTCAGAAGCTTCTCGAGACTAGACAAAGCCATAGCAAAATTATCAGGGCCATTGGCCCTGATAATGCTGTAGATCCGCAAAGATCCTTGCGAATCTGCTGCACTTTTGAGGAGTCACGTATCGAATTTCGACGTATGGCCTCCGTATTGTCAAACCCTAGCTCCTTTTGCCTATAAATACTACATTTGAGGGCCAGGAAACAAGGTTAGAGAGCGGTAGGCTAGGGTTTCTTCCTCTTTAGTGTAGTATAGTGTATTCTTTTCTCTCTTTTTTTGTATTTCATTTTGTTTTAGATTTATGTATTAGGGCAGAGTTGATTCAGAGAGAAAGAGAGGGATAGATGTAATAATAGTGACATCTATGAAAACTTCCTCTTTTCTTCAATAGTTTCTTCTCTAACCCCTAACATGACTAGCTATCATTCTTTTCATGGCAATCTAACTACTAACCACTAATCATCTAACCTTTTACTTGATAATTCACATGAATCTAATAGCCTCTATAAGGTCTTGCTCTTGCAAGAGCC
The DNA here is from genome assembly GCA_038442645.1 of Agave tequilana. Lineage (NCBI taxonomy): Eukaryota > Viridiplantae > Streptophyta > Magnoliopsida > Asparagales > Asparagaceae > Agave > Agave tequilana. Next base: position 3,243 of record JAVJIF010021355.1, read on the forward strand.
ATTGATAGCTCATGATGATGGTTCTAACATCTAACTTACTAACTTGCTAACAAGCTAACTCTCTTATTTTATTCTTACTTCTAATAGTTTTAATGATCTAAGGTTTGTATTAGCTTGCTCTTGATGCAAGTTTGAATGTTGTCTCTTGAAAAAAACTAAGGATTAGTGATAGCCAAGGATGCATGTGAGGCAACTTCACTAAGAGGTTAGCATGATTAGTAGGCACTTAGTAGTTAGTAGCCATGAACTTTCTTTTTTTTTTATTTTGTTTTTCAAAATATTTCCAAAACTATTTCATTCTTTTCTTATCGATGTTTTCACAATCCTCTTAGTTCACCATTGTTTTCATCTTCTTCACAACAAGTTTCATCTTCTTTCTATTTTTTTTTAACCCACTTTCTAAATCACTTCACCAAACTTTCCATTTTGTGTTTTACTTTACTTCGTTCTTGTTTTATTCATTTCTATTTTCTATTTTGTTTTACCGAGTCCACAACCACTCCTCTATTGTTTTCACATTGTCATTTTCATCGCCTCCTCCACCTATCATTTCTAGTTTTCTTTTTTCTTTCACTTTTCTCTTTCTTTACAAAGAAGAACTTATTAACAAACCTACGTGAACAGACTGTTAATGCTTCTATCACCTTCCATCCATGTGGATTCGACCCATATATCCATCATGCTATAACGAAAATATCGCGGTGGAAGCCAAAGCACACACGCTTTAACACTGATTTACAAAATACACATTTTTAAGTGCATGTTATCCATTGATCAATTATGTATTTCTAATAAATCGCATGCTAATGTCTAACTAGAGATTTAGATATGTAAATTTTAAGATTTTTAAGCTTTTTTGTATTCTATGATGTTTAAATTCGATGATGTTTTATATATAGTTTGTGTTAAACGCATGCGAGACATGTAAATATCGTGTCACTGGACATTATTACATTGTGTGTCACACCCCGCTTTCCAAAATACGCTAAAGTGGAGACGCGACACGAGTTCGGCGACGCATATACGCAAAGAAAATCCCTCAGTATGCGCTAAGCCTTAAATACCCGAAACAAGCTATAAATCTGAACCATAATAATCAACGATCACTGCAATATCACATATAGGCATCCACGCATGATATCATATGAAAAGATTGGAATAACACTGAACCTGATATAACTAGAATCAGAAAATAATATGAAGGCAAGAAAGATAAGAATACCGTAATCGAATAGGGAGAAACTCCAGCGACTAGCGAAGCGTACAGTCTCATCGAACACCTGCACAACAGAAATGAGCGTCCAATACCTGGACGTGCGATCCAGGGTTGTCAGAAGAGACCTAATGAGTGTGTGTGTGTGTGTGTGTAAAGAGGACTGCTCGTGCATATAACATGGCACATAATAATAACAAGATAACTGCAAACATAAGATAACTAAATAACATGATAAACAAACAACTGAATAATAATACATGAATAAGTGTGCAGATAAAGACAAGTAAAAACAACTGTAAACAAACACTGATGTCAATAATGGTAACCTAGCATATGCTACTAGTCTTCTATACAATCTGGTCATGTTAAATCATATGTCATAAGGCAGGGTATCATTTCAGAGTATAACACTATGACTAGAAATATAAAGGGTTGCATTTTAAGTTACTCTATATAATAATTAGTACTGTTTGATATTCCAATCGCCTCCCTACCAGCGCCTCACATCACTGATAGTCTATACTAGAGTTCGCACTCTGGCAAACTTACTCAGGCCTGATATGTGAGTACCAAGACCCGAACAAAGGAGAGACCAAATATCACACTTCCTATATTATTATTGTTTGGTTGTTACGTTCTTATGTTATTCTTGTCCCTTTCCCACCGGCGTCCCACACGCAGTTCACACTGGAGTCCGCACTTCCAGTAGAACTCAATCCGAACTCCGATATGCGGGTTGAAAAAACACCTAGAGGGGGGGGTGAATAGGTGTAAGTGCTAATCTAAGAAACTAAATGCAAACTAAGTGCGCTAAATGCGGAAGCTAATGCAAATTATGCACAAACTAATACAATACAACAAGTGTAGCCGAATTCCCCTTGCGAGGCTCTGGACTAACTCCCCTTGATTCCCCTTGAAATGGGTTGAGGCGCTATGTGAAGCTCTTGTTGATGAGTACAAGTTAGGCACACACACACAGCAATCCAAGCAATTGAAATATGTGCACACACATCAAGCCAAGCAATCAAGGATAAATTACAATATGAAAGATGCAAGGCAACACAAGCAATGTATATAATATGAATGCTATGAAAGTATGATGCTTGTATGAAATGATGTTTTGCACAAAGTAAAGAGAGTAAGGGTTAGAGAGACAATGGATCAAACGCTAACACAAAGATTGTTTCGAGGTTCGAGCACCTTGCTCTACATCCCCGCCTACACCACACGTGTAGGATTTCCACTATCTCAACTCCCCCGAGGAACCTCTACCGAAGAGGATTTCTTACAACTCTAGGAGTACCAAACTCCTCTCTCAAACAACAACCTCCTCACAACCGAGGGTTAGGCCCGTAGCCAAATACAACAACCACACCTCTACCGAAGAGGTCTACAACCACTCAATCACCTCTACCTAAGAGGGATCCAAACACAATCACCCGATCACCTCTACCGAAGAGGGGATTCACAAATATAAGGTGTTTACAACTATGAGGTTACAACAAACAACCTCAAACACTTCTCTTTCTTTTTCTCTTTTCTTTTCCACAAAACAAGATCCTAATAGTTTAGGATAGATGATATAGCTCAGTGTGGAATCAAAGTGTTTTTGGAAACAAACAGCACAAATAAACTACTTGGGAAATCTCTTGTATATGATAGAAAATGAAATACCAAATCAAATCCCAAAACCTAGTTTTCTTTGATTTTTCAAAAACCCAACAAATAAAAGATGAGAAGTTTTAAACCCCACAAACTCTTTTTAAAACTCTTTTAACACCTCAGAAAACCAGTATTTTTCTTCTTGAAAAACTGGCCAAAATCCCCAAGAGATGGGGTTTATATAGCCCCTATACAAAACTAGCCGTTAGGCTGATGTGGCAGTTCTGACAGCCACCGGTCGACCGGTCCGGTCGACCGCCAACGGTCAAAAATGTGACCGTTGGGCACTAGCGGTCGACCGGCCCGGTCGACCGAAAAATCCCGAGAGCAGAGCTCTCACCTCGGTCGACCGACCCGGTCGACCGGTTCTGTGCTTAACAGACGTGCACATCTGTGCACATCGGTCGACCGGATCGGTCGACCGGCCCTTTGGTGCGGTCGACCGGAACGGTCGACCGACCAGCCTGTCAGCCCAAAAACCAGTCAGAAATTTAGGGAAAAATATTTTACAAAAATCTTTTATCATTTCTGAAAATTCCATAAAACTTGTTTTATCATTTTATGTTAAACATAAACATGTGATAAAAATTTCAAGACAATATATCAACATATCATTCATTTTTGTGTCTTGCAAATTTTATCAAAAACAAAAACCGGTATTTTTATCAAACTTGATTTTTCCAAAACATGAATAGGGATATCAAAATAAGTTTGTTTAAAAAATTAAGCATGCATGTATAGAATGAAGCAACTATACATATATCAATTTAAACTTGTTTTGATAAACTATTCATGAAAACCAAATATCAAATCATAAAACGTGTGTTTTGTGCCTTGAGCATATCAACTAAACTAAGCTTTACAAATATGGATCTAAAAACTCTATCTAAACTAGGATACCTAAGTCTTCTTGACGATCTTCATCTTCAAGTAGACTTGCTCCAAAACTCCGTGATTCTCCAAGTGCAAAGGTATGATCTTTAAGCTTTGGCACCGGAATCACCATGATAAGCTTCTAATCATCTGTTTGAAGCTAATCACCAACTAATATCCTGTTAATGATCTGAAACTTAGAAACACAAGAATATTAGTAAACATAACTACTTGAGTGTTGATCATCATCAAAACTAGAGTGGAAGGCCATTGGGCCAACAATCTCCCCCTTTTTGATGATGACAAACTCATGGAGTTATATATGCATGGATTAAAGTTAAGCTTCAAATAAGCTCCCCCTTAACTCATGCATAGCAATAAACATAATAGATATGCAATGAAAGCAGATGATACTAAACAAAAACATGCATCATATCTTATTATTTATCCCTATGCATGAACTTGGTATATGCAAAAACACATCATGCATATATAAAAACAAAACTCAAATTCTTCTCCCCCTTTTTGTCAATCATCAACAAAGGGGTAATCAAAACCATAAATAAAACGAGGGGTAAAATCTTTCTCCCCCTTTTTTGTCAATCAAAACATGCAAACAATGTTCTCCCCTTTTTGTCTAAAACAAACAAAACAAAAATCAATAAGGGGTGACTACAAACATGATATCAATTAAAAATATGTCAATGAAGCATCTTGATACCAATAAACAAGAATCAATATATGTTATATGCTATATACATTCATGAAGAGGAAGACGCTAAGTTAGCTTCCCTACACATATGCATTTCATGAAGAAAGGATGACAAGCCCCAATTCACATAACACATATTATGTAATGCATAAGAGGAGATGTTAAGCTCCCCCTACACACGTATATCATATAAAGAAGAGTTGTCAAGCTCCTCAATTTATAATATACTCAACATGAATGTATATGTAAGAGAGATGTTAAGCTCTCCTTGCATATAGGAAATACAAATCAAAACTTTGAATATTTTCTTTAAACAAAAATTTTGAAAATACCAATTGTAATTAAACATAAGTCTTGAATTCTTAAACATGAATCTTGAAACCAAAACAAATTTTGAATTTCTTAAATATGATACCAATTGTAAATATTTTACCAATTGAAAAGATTTTACAACATATAAACAACTTTTAATCATAAAGTGTGGGAGTACAAATACCAATTGAAATACAAAATCATATTTTCTCCCCCTTTATGAAATACAAACTAAAGTCATGTATAGTCTTGATAACAATTTAAAAGTAATCAATTTAAACTAAATTGAAACTCAAGCACTAGCATAAACACACACATATATGTATGAAAGATAGATACCAATAGAAATTGATATACTTGGAATTTAAGCATACATACATACAAAACATATATGAGTATACAAGAAGATCAAAATGATACCAATTGAAAGAGTTCAATGATACCAATTGACATAACAATAAGTTCAAGTGTATACATCATATTATCTACCACCCAATCATAATTCAGTTTTAAAGATTTTCAATTTAGGACATACATGAACATGATCTCCCATCCTACCGCCCTTGAATGGTAGGGGTTTTCAAAGATAGATTTGAAAATGTAATTTTGTTTGAAAATCACTACCAAAATGAAGAACACCGCAACTAGTTAAATAGAAACTTGTTAACTAGCACGAAATCCTTCAAGTAAGGAATAAAAAAAAATGAAATTCACATGATAATCATCACTCTAACCAATAAAGCATAACTCATGAGAAACAAAACATGAGCAATAGATATGAGTGTACAAATAATATGTGAAGATCATAATCATGAAAAATATTTTATTAAGCTCAATTATTCCTTAAAACATAATTCCATCAAAAACATGAAAATTCATATAAAACTACTTATTTAATCTTCAAGGCATATGTATGTCTAATACAAGCTAAAATATACATACATATCCAAAACTCAACGAGTCCACTAGATATATGCATTAAGGCACGTGGCTCAAAAAGATGTATATGTATAAGATTAGTTTGAACTAGGTAGACATATACATGAAGTTAAACATAAATACATGAAACATGAAGAAAAAAAAAAACTAAGTTTTCATCACAACAAATTTCATTTCAAGGTATATGTATGAATTGTCAAACATGAAGTATACATACATATCCCTAAACACAATTGAGTCCAAATATAGATTTGCATGAAAGGCAAATGACTCAAGGGGTATACATGTATATCTTCAAGTTTGGCAAAATAAACATATACATGAAATCAAAACTCATATAAATCCAAGAATATGAATACAAGTCTAAAATGTATGGATCATCAAAACTAGACTATACTAGCACATCTAATGGGTTCAAATAAGCAATCAAGCTCAACATATATAGATTTATTTGTAGCCCACTCTATGTACAAGTATATAACTAGTCTTAATGAAACAAACATCTAAACATATATTCAAAACATGAAGCATCAAAACAAATACAAAAATCATGATGATAAAAGTCATCATGGAAAACTAAAACATGATTATTATGTAAATTCACATGTATTAGATTCATGATGTACATTATAGTTTAAACAAAAAGTGAGAGCACTAAGTATGGGTTCATATAAGCAAGTGTGTCTCAAATACTATACATGTATGTCAAGGATCTAATAAACATGGCATGTACATACTAATCCATAGATAATGAAAACATGCTATAAAACAAATGAATATGAAAGCATGTAAATAAATAATACGGAGTTAGGAATCGTTACCAAAACCTAGAAGGCAACTCTCCTTGTCTCCAAAACTTGGTGGTCCTCTCCACCAACTCTTCCCTTGAAAGTGATGCATCCAATAGATTTCCTTTAAGTCCGGAACGCATCCACTCCAAGGTGTCATCACTCTCACGTCATGTGAGAGCCCACACCTACATTAAATAAAGGAGGGGTGGTCTTTGGTACCCACATCTTGTTGGGTCCATGGGGGTTAGTACCTTCTCTAACCCAAACAAAATTCTTTGCTAAATTAGGGGTATGTAATCTATCATAACAAAATTTAGCAAGGTGGCCCTTACGTCCACAATGTGTACATGAGTACACATGAGCATACATGTGTTGATGGTGTCCGTGAGGAGCATGTGTATGCCGTGGAGGGTGTGCATGCATAGAAGTTGGAACTTGTTTCTTTCGAACCAAGGTTTCCAATCGTGAGTGGTTCATGGCACATTGGCTCATAGTGGAGCCCAAACAATCCATTTTCTTCTTTAACAAATTTATATCATTTTCGAGCATAGAAGAAGTGGAACATGCAATGAGTGATTTAGGTGAAACTACCCTAGCATGGCAACATGAGAATCAATCTTATTTTGAAAAGAAACATTTTTCTTTAAACATGCATCCAAATCATTTGAGATAGAAATTATTTTGGTTTTCAAAGCAACATTCTCTTTTAAAACAAAATCAACTTTAGAAGACAAATTTTCATTTTTCTTCAAAAGAATTTCACAATCATTTTTAGACTTTAAAAATTTATTTTCTTTTAAAGCAAGTTCCAATTGAGATCTCAATGAATCCCTTTCATTATAGACCTCAACCTTTTCTTGCAAAACATAATCAAGTCTAGAATGCAAACACTTATTTTCTTTTTCAATTTCTAAACTTTTCTTTTTCAAAATTTTATATTTTTCAATTAATTTTTCACAAACAATAGAAAGTTCTTCATTTAAAGCATGGGCATCAAAATTATCACATGAAGAACTAGAGCAATCATCACTATCTAATTGAAGTTCCGATTGTACCTCAAGGGAGTCATTCCCTTGGACCATGAAGCATTGTGAATCGGATTCTCCACTAGATTCCTCCGGTTGGTTTGGCATTTGAAGCTTGGAGGTGGTGGTTGTTGTCAACTTGTTCCACACTGCAAAAGCGGAATCAAGATTAGAAACACATAAAGATAGTCTTTAGGTAAAGTGCTTCTAATGGCCTCTAGGGCTTGTGCATTGGCCCCTATATGATTGCAATCACCAAGATAACATCTCTTGGTGGCCGCAAGGAAAACATGCAAACCTAGGGTCTTTAGGTACATGGACATCCTATACTTCCAAATATCAATGTTGGAAGGATCATAGCTAGGTGGGGTCATGAAGTCCATGGTATAAACTAAATGTGTGCAAACAAGCAAATGCAAATGTAGATTAGCAAGCAAATGGATCACTCTAGGATGTTAAGCCTAAGTATCAGGAGCACTAGCTCTGATACCAATTGAAAAACACCTAGAGGGGGGGTGAATAGGTGTAAGTGCTAATCTAAGAAACTAATGCAAACTAAGTGCGCTAAATGCGGAAGCTAATGCAAATTATGCACAAACTAATACAATACAACAAGTGTAGCCGAATTCCCCTTGCGAGGCTCTGGACTAACTCCCCTTGATTCCCCTTGAAATGGGTTGAGGCGCTATGTGAAGCTCTTGTTGGATGAGTACAAGTTAGGCACACACACACAAGCAATCCAAGCAATATGAAATATGTGCACACACAATCAAGCCAAGCAATCAAGGATAAATTACAATATGAAAGATGCAAGACAACACAAGCAATGTATATAATATGAATGCTATGAAAGTATGATGCTTGTATGAAATGATGTTTGCACAAAGTAAAGAGAGTAAGGGTTAGAGAGACAATGGATCAAACGCTAACACAAAGATTTGTTTCGAGGTTCGAGCACCTTGCTCTACATCCCCGCCTACACCACCGTGTAGGATTTCCACTATCTCAACTCCCACCGAGGGAACCTCTACCGAAGAGGATTTCTTACAACTCTAGGAGTACCAAACTCCTCTCTCAAACAACAACCTCCTCACAACCGAGGGGTTAGGCCCGTAGCCAAATACAACAACCAACACCTCTACCGAAGAGGTCTACAACCAAACTCAATCACCTCTACCTAAGAGGGATCCAAAACACAATCACCCGATCACCTCTACCGAAGAGGGATTCACAAATATAAGGGTGTTTACAACTATGAGGTTACAACAAACAACCTCAAACACTTCTCTTTCTTTTTCTCTTTTCTTTTTCCACAAAAACAAGATCCTAATAGTTTAGGATAGATGATATAGCTCAAGTGTGGAATCAAAGTGTTTTTGGAAACAAGCAACAAAGAAAAACTACTTGGGAAATCTCTTGTATATGATAGAAAATGAAATACCAAATCAAAATCCCAAAACCTAGTTTTCTTTGATTTTCTAAAAACCCAAAACAAATAAGATGAGAAGTTTTAAACCCCACAAACTCTTTTTAAAACTCTTTTAAACACCTCAGAAAACAGTATTTTTCTTCTTGAAAAACTTGGCCAAAATCCCCAAAGAGATGGGTTTATATAGCCCCTATACAAAACTAGCCGTTAGGCTGATGTGGCAGTTCTGACAGCCACCGGTCGACCGGTCCGGTCGACCGCCAACGGTCAAAAATGTGACCGTTGGGCACTAGCGGTCGACCGGCCCGGTCGACCGAAAAATCCCGAGAGCAGAGCTCTCACCTCGGTCGACCGACCCGGTCGACCGGTTCTGTGCTTAACAGACGTGCACATCTGTGCACATCGGTCGACCGGATCGGTCGACCGGCCCTTTGGTGCGGTCGACCGGAACGGTCGACCGACCAGCCTGTCAGCCCAAAAACCAGGTCAGAAATTTAGGGAAAAATATTTTACAAAAATCTTTTATCATTTCTGAAAATTCCATAAAACTTGTTTTATCATTTTATGTTAAAACATAAACATGTGATAAAAATTTCAAGACAATATATCAACATATCAATTCATTTTTGTGTCTTGCAAATTTTATCAAAAACAAAAACCGGTATTTTTATCAAACTTGATTTTTCCAAAACATGAATAGGGATATCAAAATAAGTTTGTTTAAAAAATTAAGCATGCATGTATAGAATGAAGCAACTATACATATATCAATTTAAACTTGTTTTGATAAACTATTCATGAAAACCAAATATCAAATCATAAAACGTGTGTTTTGTGCACTTGAGCATATCAACTAAACTAAGCTTTACAAATATGGATCTAAAAACTCTATCTAAACTAGGATACCTAAGTCTTCTTGACGATCTTCATCTTCAAGTAGACTTGCTCCAAAACTCCGTGATTCTCCAAGTGCAAAGGTATGATCTTTAAGCTTTGGCACCGGAATCACCATGATAAGCTTCTAATCATCTTGTTGAAGCTAATCACCAACTAATATCCTGTTAATGATCTGAAACTTAGAAACACAAGAATATTAGTAAACATAACTACATGAGTGTTGATCATCATCAAAACTAGAGTGGAAGGCCATTGGGCCAACACGGGTACCATTATTCGAATAGGGGAGAGACCAAATAACATATGCTCATGGCGTTATCATCATACAGGTATGTGTGGATGTTAATATGCACTGAGAATGCTTATCACGCTAATATCAGGCGGCACATGCAGGACGTAACCCTACAGATTCAAGAGGTGGCCCCCACAGATTCAAAAGGTGGCCCCCACCACGTGTGTGGTGTGGCACTTTGTTCCATGTGGCACTTTGCTCTGAGGGGAATGGATTCTAGAGGTGGCCCCCATGGATTCAAGAGGTGGCCCCCACCATGTGTATGGTGTGACACTTTACTCCGTGTGGCACTTAGTTCCATTAGGGATCCGCCGGACGCTAGCACGATTGTGGGATACATCCCGTCATCCCGACACCAGGCGGCATGCTCCGTCGGTCGCCGGTTTGACTGTGCTATTAACAGGGTAATAATGCCTGGGACATGAGTACAGGGGATACATGAGTTCAGGGTACAGGAGTACTAGATGTCAGGTAGCAGTATTATAGTCATGCCAATGTCCCCGTAAAAGTGATAATCATGAATGTCAAATCTGGTGACTAATATACATAAAATCTACTATTAATCTCAAACACAACCTATATCAACCTCAAGATCCAAGCCGAATCAAGTCACAGTCTAAAGTGTATCAAAACTAGGCCTAAGCCAACAATGATAACTACCAACACATGAAATAACGCTAATACAAACTCATATCAACTACGTAATTAAAGTGAGCAATCATGGATGTCTCATGAAGTAATACAAGTAGCCAAACTGATAACATATAACAGAAAGTCACATGAAATGATAAGTGTAACATGTAAATGCATACCGGCAACGGTAAATAAGGAAATGTACAAGAACGAACACTCACAACACAATTAAATAAAATTAAACAAAAAGGTGCAACACTCACAAAATAGAATTATAGAAGGAAAAGAAAACACTTACAAAATTCTTATTTACTTGAAGAAGAAAGAGAACACTCACTTGAGATCCATCCCAAGTCCAGAGCACTGAAATTCTAGGATCCCGATAAATCTACATAAATTATTTCGATAGGAATTGTTAGATTTTTAAAGGATATTTTAAGGAGTTTAAATCTTAATTAATTAGTTTGAGAGTTAGAAATATGATTCTTTAGGTTTAATAAATTTAGTAGGTTTAATTTAAACCAATTTCTAATTTTTATTGGATTTTTAATAGGCTTTAAATCATTAAAATACTTAACGGGTCTAATTTACCATTTAGGAATATGGTTTTAAAGTGTGTGATTTGATTTAATTTCGTATTGGTATTTATCTAAAATTTTTATCGTAGAAAGTAGAAGTGTTGTAGAATATTATTTATATTTTTCTCTATTTCTTTTTGATATTTTTAACTATTTTATTTTAATATGCAAATTCACCTCTCTCTCTCTTTATCTCTTTCTTTCTTTCTTTCTTTCTTTTTTTTTAAACACGAAAGCCCAGGCCTCTCAGCCCAGACCGGACCAGGCCAGGCCCAGGCCTGGTCCGTGATTTACTATTCCCTTTTTTTTTAGGAGCTGCTGCACAGGGGGCTGGTCCCCTGTGCAGCCCAGCCCGAGCCAACCAGGCCCGGGCCAGTTCAGACCCGGGCCCAAGGCGGGCAGACCCGGGTCAGGCCAGGCCCGGTGTGGCCTGGCTGGGCCTGCACAGACCCAGGTGGTTTGTGCAGTGCCGAGCTGTTCTCGGCCTGGCCGAGAGCAACGGCGGTAATTTTTTTCTTTTTTTTTGAAATTTTAATTTCTAAATTGTAGACATTTTTAAAAGGGTGTGTAAAATTTAGATATGTACTTTAATTGGATTTTGAATTAGTTTTGATGTATTGATAGATTAGCCCATGTGTCTAATTTAGATCCTTGGAATTAAGTTCTAAAAATTTTCTTTTTAGAATAAAAATTTTAATATGCAATTTATTAGATCCAAACCAATTCCTTTTTTTTTCTTTTTAATATTCCAATTGGGGTAATAATTTGCGAAAATATATAAACAAAGGTGATATTTTTTTTAATGGAAGAAAACGATCTATGGAAAGAGTTAAACATTATAAATTATTTAAATTCTAGTTCAACAATTTAATTTTTAATTAGAGCTTAGACAAGAATTCTAGATGAAAAATTTATGGGACCATAAAACTAATCATGAAACATTAAATCAAATTTTAATTCATAAAAGTTTGATTTTTTCTTACTTGGGTTGTTCCTCCTTACTTTCTCCTCAACCCTTGTACCTTGAACCCCTTTTCGTTCACGAGGAGAAGAGAAAGATGGAAGTGGAGAGATTTTAGATTAGGGATTCTCTTGAGGAAGAAGAGAAAAAGGAATTTCGGTCTTTATATAGGTTATTAGATATTTTAGAACTTGAATTCTAATTAGATTTAGATTGCTTAATTTAGTATTTAGGATTTAGATTAGGATTAGGATTAGGTTTTGGGTTAATGGGTAAGGATCTCATGGTAATAGGTTATAGGTTATTGGGTTTTAGTTAAGAGAAATATATAATATGAAGGATAAGGAAAATAGAGAGTGGGCTTGCGGGCTTAGTTTTTGGGCTTAAAGAAAAAATAGAAAAAGATGAAAATAAAGAAGTGGGCTTGGCTTATGCGGGCTTTGCATAAAAAGGAAAGAAAATAAAAGGAAAAGGAGAATGGGCTGGGCTTATTGGGTTTGGATATAAATAATAGTACTACTAATAGTGATTAACAATATCATAATAATAATTAACAATAATAATTACAATAATAATAATAACAATAGTAATAATAATAATATCAACATTAAAAATCTTATCAATAATACTTGATAAAATACTAACATTAATAATAATGACTAAAACAATACAATATGAACAAGAATAATAACAATATCAATATTAAAATTAATAACAACTATAATAATAATACTAGTAACATAGTAATGGGAAAAATACTAGCTAGTAATTAAAATGATAATACTTAATAATACTAAAATAATTATAAGGCTAAAATACCATTTACTATCTTAATAAATTTTTACTGTAACTTGAGTTAATAAATAATAATAATATTACCAGTAAAATAAAATAAATACTTTAAAAAACTAAAAATATATTATTTTATATTAGGGATATTACATTCTACCCACCTTAATAAAATTGCGTCCTCGATATTTCAAAAAAAACGGGGAATGAATAGAAGATTAAAGTTAAGAAATAGATATTAAGCAATTTGAGAAAATAAAAAGAATAACTGATGTTAATATTGTCTTCTCGTCTTCCACGTCGCTTCTCGATGCGTTATAAGCCCACTACGCTTCCGCTGCGCGCTCTGATTTCTATTATCGATCATGTCTAAAGGCCAGATCCAAGAGTCAAAATCAGGAGAAAAGAACAGAGATGAAAGATAGGAATCAATAAGAAAAATATAGATCGCTCCGGAAGGAATGTTGAAATCTGAGACATCAAGAGATTCAAGAGATGGATTTAGAAGGGAAGAACGATTGATTCTCAAGTGGACTCAATATCATCATGTAAATAGTATATGTATATTACAGTATAAATATAACTTGTTTCAAGTTACCAGTAAGATCCTCTCTTTTTTTGTTGAACCTGGCTCTGATACCAAGAAAACCCTGTCACGCCCCGCTTTCCAAAATACGCTGAAGCGGAGACGCGGTACGAGTCGGCGACGCATATACGCAAAGAAAATCCCTCACGTATACGCGCTAAGCCTTAAATAACCCGAAACAAGCTATAAATCTGAAGCATAATAATCAACGATCACTGCAATATCACATATAGGCATCCACGCATGATATCATATGAATAAAGACTGGAATAACAACTGAATCTGATATAACGAGAATGAGGAAATAATATGAAGGCAAGAAAGATAAGAATACCGGAATCGAATAGGGAGAAACTCCAGCTACTAGCGAAGCGTACAGTCTCATCGAAAACCTGCACAACAGAAATAGAGCGTCCAATACCCTGGACGTGCGAATCCAGGGTCGTCAGAAGCGACCTAATAAGTGTGTTGTGTGTGTGTGTGTGTGTGTGTTAAAGAGGACTGCTCGTGCATATAAATAATGTGCACATAATAATAACAAGATAACTGCAAACATAAGATAACTAAATAACATGATAAACAAACAACTGAATAATAATAACATGAATAAGTGTGCAGATAAAAGACAAGTAAAACAACTGTAAACAAACAACTGATGTCATAATGTGTAACCTAGCATATGTCACTAGTCTGCTATACAATCTGGTCATGTATATAATCATGTGTCATAAGGCAGGGTATCAATTCAGAGTAAAACACTATGACTGGAGAATATAAAGGGTTGCATTTTAAGTTATTCAATAATAATAATCAGTACCGTTTGATATTCCAATCGCCTCCCTACCAGCGCCTCACATCACTGATAGTCCATACTAGAGTTCGCACTCTGGCAAAACTTACTCAGGCTTGATATGTGAGTACCAAGACCCGAACAAAGGAGAGACCAAATATCACACGTTCCTAATATTATTATTGTTTGGTTGTTACCTTCTTATGTTATTCTTGTCTCTTTCCCACCGGCGTCCCACAATACCGACAGTTCACACTGGAGCCCGCACTTCTAGTAGAACTCATCAGAACTCCGATATGCGGGTACCATTATTCGAATAGGGGAGAGACCAAATAATATATGCTCATGGCGTTATCATCATACAGGTATGTGTGGATGTTAATATGCACTGAGAATGCTTATCACGCTAATATCAGGCGACACAGGCAGGAGGTAACCCTACAGATTCAAGAGGTGGCCCCCACAGATTCAAGAGGTGGCCCCCACCACGTGTGTGGTGTGGCACTTTGCTCCATGTGGCACTTTGCTCTGAGGGGAATGGATTCTAGAGGTGGCCCCCACGGATTCAAGAGGTGGCCCCCACCATGTGTATGGTGTGGTACTTTACTCCGTGTAGCACTTAGTTCCATTCAGGATCCACCGGACGCTAGCACGATTGTAGAATACATCCTCGTCATCCCAACACCATGCGGCATGCTCCGCCGGACGCCGGTTTGACTGTGCTATTAACAGGGTAACAGTGCCTGGGACATGAGTACAGGGGATACAGGAGTTCAGGGTACAGGAGTACTAGATGTCAGGTAGCAGTATTATAGTCATGTCAATGTCTCCGTAAAAGTGATAATCATGAATGTCAAATCTGGTGACTAATACACATAAAATCTACTATTAATCTCAAACACAACCTATATCAACCTCAAGATCCGAGCCAAATCAAGTCACAGTCTAAAGTGTATCAAAACTAGGCCTAAGCCAATAATGACAACTACCAACACATGAAATAACGCTAATATAAGCTCATATCAACTACGTAATTAAAGTGAGCAATCATGGGTGTCTCATGAAGTAATACAAGTAGCCAAACTGATAACATATAACAGAAAGTCACATGAAATGATAAGTGTAACATGTAAATGCATACCAGCAACTGTAAATAAGGAAATGTAGAAGAACGAACACTCACAACACAATTAAATAAAATTAAACAAAAAGGTGTAACACTCACAAAATAGAATTATAGAAGGAAAAAAAACACTCACAAAATTCTTATTTACTTGAAGAAGAAAGAGAACACTCACCTGAGATCCATCCCAAGTCCAGAGCACTGAAATTCTAGGATCCCGATAAATCTACATAAATTATTTCGATAGGAATTGTTAGATTTTTAAAAGGATATTTTAAGGAGTTTAAATCTTGATTAATTAATTTGAGAGTTAGAAATATGATTCTTTAGGTTTAATAAATTTAATAGGTTTAATTTAAACCAATTTCTAATTTTTGTTGGATTTTTAATAGGCTTTAAATCATTAAAATACTTAACGGGTCTAAATTTGTCATTTAGGAATATGAATTTAAAGTGGGTGATTTGATTTAATTTCGCATTGATATTTATCTAAAAATTTTATCTTAGAAAGTAGAAGTGCTGTAGAATATTATTTATATTTTTCTCTATTTGTTTTTTATATTTTTAAGTATTTTATTTTAATATGCAAATTCACCTCTCTCTTTATCTCTTTCTTTCTATCTTTTTTTTTCTTTTTTTTTTAAACACAAAAGCCCAGGCCTCTTGGCCCAGACCGGACCAAGCCAGGCCTAGGCCTGGTCCCATGATTTACTATTCCCTTTTTTTTTTTAGGAGCTGCTGCACAGGGGGCTGGTCCCCTGTGCAGCCCAGCCCGAGCCAACCAAGCCCAGGCCAGTTCAGACCCGGGCCCAGGGCGGGCAGACCCGGGTCAGGCCAGGCCTGGTATGGCCTGGCCGGGCCTGCACAGACCCAGGTAGTCTGTGCAGTGCCGAGCGGCTCTCGGCCTGGCCGAGAGCAGCGGCGGTATTTTTTTCTTTTTTTTGAAATTTTAATTTCTAAATTGTAGAAATTTTTAAAAGGGTGTGTAAAATTTAGATATGTATTTAATTGGATTTTGAATTAGTTTTGATGTATTGATAGATTAGCCCATGTGTCTAATTTAGATCCTTGGAATTAAGTTCAAAAAAATTTCTTTTTAGAATAAAATTTTTTAATATGCAATTTATTAGATCCAAACCAATTCTTTTTTTTCCTTTTTAATATTCCAATTGGGGTAATAATTTGTGAAAATATATGAACAAAGGTGATATTTTTTTTAATGGAAGAAAACAATCTATGGAAAGAGTTAAACATTATAAATTATTTAAATTCTAGTTCAACAATTTAATTTTTAATTAGAGCTTAGACAAGAATTCTAGATGAAAAATTTATGGGACCATAAAACTAATCATGAAACATTAAATCAAATTTTAATTCATAAAAGTTTGATTTTTACTTACTTGGGTTGTTCCTCCTTACTTTCTCCTCAACCCTTGTACCTTGAACCCCTTTTCGTTCACGAGGAGAAGAGAAAGATGGAAGTGGAGAGATTTTAGATTAGGGTTTCTCTTGAGGAAGAAGAGAAAAAGGAGTTTGGGTCTTTATATAGGTTATTAGATATTTTAGAACTTGAATTCTAATTAGATTTAGATTGCTTAATTTAGTAGTTAGGATTTAGATTAGGATTAGGATTGGGTTTTGGGTTAATGGGTAAGGATTTTATGGTAATGGGTTATACGTTATTGGGTTTTAGTTAAGAGAAATAAATAATATGAAGGATAAAAAAAATAGAGAGTGGGCTTGCGGGCTTAGTTTTTGGGCTTAAAGAAAAAATAGAAAAAGATGAAATAAAGAAGTGGGCTTGGCTCATGCGGGCTTTGCATAAAAAGGAAAAGAAAATAAAAGGAAAAGGATAATGGGCTGAGCTTATTGGGTTTGGATATAAATAATAATACTACTAATAGTGATTAACAATATCATAATAATAATTAACAATAATAATTACAATAATAATTGTAACAATAGTAGTAATAATAATATCAACATTAAAAATCTTATCTAATAATCCTTGGTAAAAATACTAACATTAATAATAATGACTAAAACAATACAATATGAACAAGAATAATAACAATATCAATATTAATAATAATAACAATTATAATAATAATACTAGTAACATAGTAATGGGAAAAATACTAGCTAGTAATTAAAATGATAATACTTAATAATACTAAAATAATTATAAGGCTAAAATACCATTTACTGTCTTAAAATAATTTGTACGGTAACTCGAGTTAATAAATAATAATAATATTACCAGTAAAATAAAATAAATATTTTAGAAAAATAAAAATACAGTATTTTAGATTAGGGATATTACATTGTGTATTTATCATTTGCTTAATTTCGTGCTTTATATGAAGTGAAGTTACTGTTGAAGAGTAGAACAACCATTACACAGTAGGAAAGGGAGTACGATTAGTGTGTTTGATGTGTTCAAACCATTTTGTAGAATGGAGGGGAGTATGATTGGTTTCGTTCGTAGTGGTTTACCACTCGTAGAAAGGGGATACTATGAGTGATGCCATTTGTAGAAGGGGATACTACAAATGATGTTCAATACAAGTATATGTAGTCTTTAGAAGTGTTCACCGTCTCGTAGATTTACGAATGGTATGGATATGAAAGTGATGCTTAGAATATGAAGTGCATAGGCACGTGCGTTACTTTTGACATCGAATGCTCATCATGTATTATGTTATTTTCATGCTTTTGATATTCATGTTGTTTCCTTTGAGTCAAACCATACATGTTATTTACTTCTTCGACCTAGAACTGAGTTAGCCTCAGGATCATGGTCGGAAGGCACCCATTTGAGTTGACTTGTTAGCACGTTGATGTTGTGGTTGTTTTCAACCATATAGGTTGTTCACAGATCATCCGGAGAGGCGCTGAGTAACGGAGACTCGGAGTAGTCGACGTACATTCGAGGGGTAGATAGAGTGTTCCATAGATGAGTCACTTCTTTTGTACTCCATCTTTACTTTTGGTATTGTATACATGTTGCTTTGATTTGTGGCCAAGGGCCTGTATAGGAGTTCTGTATATGTTTCAGACTTGGACTCAGTTTTTCTTTTGATGAGACTCTTTGTATATAGGTCATGTACCTATCACTTTCATATATAGCAGTCTCTTTTACTTCATGTCATATATATATGAACTGTCTGAGTTTTATACCCATGATATTAGCAGTGTTCATGTCTAATTTTCTCTGATTTTATATCTGCCTAAGTAATGTATCATATTGTAATGACTCTAAAGTTCACACCCAGACTGCAGCTTATGAAAGTTAGAAGTGTTACATACACAATCTCTTACCACCATCCTTCTTGTTTTCCAATAACACCGGTGCTTGATTGCTAAAGAAAATAAAAAGAATGTGGAAAGTATTATCTGATGTAGGATGGTTCTGAACTCTTTGCAATTTAACCGTGTAGCGAGGGCTATACGGATCGAACCTCAAGGAGAGATGCGATAGAAGCGTTTCGGTATTGTTGTTTTCTTATACTTTCTTTTTTTGTTTGAAAAACTTAAAGAAAAAGATTAAGTGGAAAATTTTAATTTTTTTTTCAATGTAGAGAAGAATCACAACCTGCTAATAATCTACCAATATAAACGAATAATATCAACTAAAGATTACCTTTACGCTAAATCCAAAACATGATAATCTACCTTAGGATTCAAGTAAAATACATAAGACAAATAATAAGATTCTAATTGAAATACAAACTAAAATTTAACATTAAAATATTAAGACAATTATCAAGCATAGATTGAGAAAAATAGTTAAAGAGTACTAGAAAATAGTTGACCTAATTATTATCATCATGTGCCTTCAAGACAAATATAGGGTTTAAGCATGCATTGAATTTGATCAGATTATCTATTTAATACTATAAGTTCATGATGGTGATATTAGCAAGTCATAAAAAAGGATTTAGTTACTCATGGTGTAATTAATCACAGTTCGAAAGTTGTAAAATTTTTGCCGTTGTTTAAACCATGAGCAAATAATAAAAATCTAATCTTGCTTAAAAAAAATCTTTTTTGGAGACTTATATAGTGGCAAGAACAGGGTTGAATTCATAGACACTTATTTAAACTTAGTTGTTAAAAATTTAAATCTAATCTTAATCTAGTAGGAAAGTCTCTGGATGAATTAAGGTTGGAGTTTTTGTTCTAAAAATTAAAGTTCCTTAAGCATGAGAAATATGAAGTAAAAGAGTAAAAGAAGTACTCATCGATGCGAAGACTAAGTAAATAAAGTGATAGAAAAGAAGGAAAGTGAGGAGAGGGGATGCAAAAGATGAAACCCAGAATCAATGCAAGTCTTGGTTCCTTGTTGTCACCTTGATGTCTCCCTCCTCCGAACGATGTTGATGACAAGAAAAGAAAAGAACTAATAACTGAAAAGAGAAGAAGACGTGCACTAGATTGTTAATAAAAGCATAAGGAAGAGCATTAAATTAAAAGAGAAGAATAGCATCACAGAAATTATAAAAGAAATTAGAGAAAGCTTAGACTGAAACTATGCATGATCTTGATGGAAGAAAACTGAATTTCATTCATAAATCTTTTTTTACAACTCTCCCAATCTTGTATTACAATACACAATTCTCTCTTTTCAATATAAACTTTACAGTCCTTCCGTGTACATTTCTCTTTAGAAAAGCCAGTATTTATAGGAAAAAAGAACAGGGGAGAGCGTATGAAGATAGGGCGAGCTGGCTCGCCCCAGATTCAATTAAAATATGGTGAAAACACGTTAAAAGTGACATTTTTGTCGCGGTATCCTGGCCGTAGGGCTAGGATTTGGGAGCGATCATTCGTTGATTCATTCTCTATCTTTTTATCGTCTTGGATTTTGAATATCTGCTTTAGATTTGATGATTTATCTCTTTATCCTAAGCAAAACTGATAGGGTCTTCTTCTAATTCATTTTTTCTTTGAATTTTGATGATATTATCTTATCTGATATATTCAGTTTTCAGATAAGATGGCTTCTAAAACCTTTGAATTTGAATTGATCCCCTTTCTTTTGAAGTTTTGATTTAATTGAATAAATCTGTCAATCTCTCTTTTCTTCCTTAATTACCTGTACGCTACTAAACATGAAAATACATCAAATAGTAAAGTTCTATTATAAACTAAATGCAGAGATATGACACATGTGATATTAAATATGCAATATACGTGTACGATCACACCCCCACACTTATCTTTTGCTCATCCTCGAGCAAAATAAAAAAGTAAAACTAACCTATCTCACTTTTGTAGGAATCACAGTTGCACTAAGCATGTGCAACAAGTCGTAAAACCTTTAGGTTACCCTAGAGAATGTGTTTTGTCTCGTGAGGGTTTTCATTGGATTACACCCACAAAATTCATAAAGAAAAAAATTATTACTACTTTCGAAAATGCATTTTGAAAAGAAGAAAAAATATTTGAAGTATTTTTATAAGAATTAAGCAATTTATAAGTTATATGAGCATCAAATTATTCATCCTTAGACTTAGTCTCTATTCAACAATTTGTTATCAATCAAGATTTAGAAGTCAAACTGTATTTCTCAGCTAGTCTATTATTTTACTCTAAATTATATGCATATTTTGTGACCCGAGAATATTTGACTAAGAATTCTTCAACTCTAACTCTTATATCTTATTTTTATATATTTTTATTGGTGGTGTCCCTTAGTTTTATTAGGCTTTCTAATTTACTCATGTAACGAGCCATAGGTTGGTGACTCCCAAACTGGATGATTTTAAGACATCAGGTGAGAAAACACCCTAGGACATCAGTGCAATCGTGTGACCTGCGAAAGTGGTCTAATAATCTTTAGTTTAGTTTTGTTGTTTTGCTCGAAGACGAGCAAAAGATAGGTATGGGGGTGTGATCGGTTGCAGATATTACATAATTATTATCATATTCTCATACTTATTATATAATAAACTCTGTTTTTAATCCTAATTATTGTTTAATTTATATGCAGTCCCATGGCTAAAGGAAAAGAAAGAGAAATGAGCCCAAAGCCCATCAAAATTCTGATTTAATTTAGAATTAATTCAAACTCAGAATATCAGGGCAGATCAGAGAATTTAAAAATCGATTAAAACAAATCTTCCAAAATCAATCGGTTAAAGCCAAAAGATCAAAGGCCATTTCATCAAAATCCCAGACTTAAACTGAAAATCCAGCTGAAGATAAACGACAATCGGGGAGCCAGAGACGTGTACCCCCTCAGCTGTGGCCACCTGGCCACAGCCAGGTTTTCGCGGCCATAGTTGCGTTTCCGCGGCATAGTTAGGGTAGTTGGGGGAGCGTTTGCTCCCCTTATCTTCGTACACTCTCCTCTGTTGGGTTTTGCCTATAAATACTGAGTTTTTTAGAGCGCACAGGGAACGATCAAGCAGAGAGTAGAATTCAGGCTAATTTGTAGTTTGTAACTTAGATTTTTTATTTTCTTTCATATAATTTTTATTTTCTTTATGTAACTAAGAGGAGAGGATACTTTCACGGAGGAATGAGAGCAAGGTTGTACTGAAGGTGACACTGGTGTAAGTGATTTTTTTGTCTATTGTTATTTGAATCGAATCGAAGTTTCTTCTTCTTCTTTAATCTTGTTTTCGTTTACTTCCCTCTTTTGTGTTTCTGGATCCAAATGAAACCGATAGCCTCGAAGTTACCTTGCCCTTGCAAGTGTCGTTGATGGCTTATGGTGATGGATATCCATTTCTATGATAGTGTAGCTTGCCCCTTCAATTCATAGTGTAATACAGAATGGCCAAGATCCTATTTGTCATACTTCGCTCACCTTCAAGCAAAGGTACATCGTCGATAAGGGTCAAAGGTAAGCAGGCACCGAAGAGGTAAGTAACTTTTTTTTTAGGTTTTAGTTTTCTTTTCTTTTAATTTTAGTGTAAATTACCAACACCACAATCTTCTAAATTTCTTTCAATCTTTTTCAATTTCTTTGTACATATCCACTTTCATTTTATCCACCTTCTCTATCTACCACTTTCTTCCTAACTTAACTTTAACTCTTCTTTTTCATTTTCTTTTAAAGAACTAAAAGAAGAACTTTAACCATTCTTTGTAGCATAAAAGAGAACTTGCTAAATAAGCTTCCAACGCTAGTCCCTCCTTATAGATTATGACCCGCATAGCCACTTGCTATTGCGATAGAATTGAGCACCTTACACTACTGTTTTAAAAGTTCTGAAATTCTGTATTTTTGTGTGCAGGAAAAACCTCAATTACCTCCTCCTTTCTTTCATCGTTTCTACAAGCAATCAAAGGTAACATCTTTATGCTTTTCTTGTTTATATGTTCTTCTTCTATTTCTACTTTTTCTCTTTTGGTTTTGATGAATATCCAAGTGAATCTAAAAGCATCAGTATAGCCATGTTTGTGTGAGTGCCACCGATATTTCATGATGATGTTCTCCTCCTCAAGATTCCGTATCATTTCATTCTTGTTCGTCTTGATGATGTAATGCGAATGGGGACTGAGCTCGATCTTATGGGTTATGCGTTGATCGCCTCCGAAGTAAGGTAAAACATGCAAGGTTTCAGGTACGTCATCAACCAGATGAGGTAAGTAGTTCTTTTAGCTTTTCTTTCTTTTCTTTTAACTTTTAGTTTAGATCACCAACGCCACAATCTCCAAACTCTATTATCACTCTTTTCAATTTCTTTGTATATATCCATTTTTTATTTTCTCCACCTTCTCAATTTACCACTTTCTTCCTAACTTAACTTTAACTTATTTTTCTTTTTCTTTTAAAGAACTAAAAGAAGATCTTTAACCATTGAATGTAACTTAAAAGAGAACTTGCTAAAAAGTTTTCATCACTAGTCCCTCCTTGTGGATCACGACCCGCATGCTATTGCGGTAGTATTGAGTACTTGCACTCTTTATTTTAAGTTCTAAAATTTTGTATTCTTGGGTGCAAGTAAAAACTCAATCAATGGAAGTCTTGCAAGAGGTTGAATGATGACTTAAAAAGCTGGAAGACTCACGATCCCATCAAAATTTCAAACTTCAAGATCCATACTCAATTTGTCAAGTCCCACTACAACAAGAAGAACCTACTGACTTAGACAAGAGTATGAAAACCTATATCCAGTATCTTGATAGGTTAGAAATAAAATTATGTAAATTGGAGAATAGTTATAGGGATGAGGAAACTCTTCCTTATCAATTTTAACCATCTCCAACACTTTTAGCCATATTGATGAGACCAATAAATCATGGTGTCTTGGAGACTTTGACCAACATTCAATTTCAACATACCAACTTGAACTTGAACAATCCCAAACCTTGGATAAATTGGCAAGTTTTCACTTCAAGAAAATTGAACTTGATTGTGAATGTGAACCTGATCCCCAACTTTATGATTCAGTTTCAATTTTTGAACTATGTTGACTTCGGTATCCTTACCCAATTTTGACTAATTATTGAGCTGATATTGATTCCTATACCCATAGATTTTGAAATTGAACCACCTATTTTGATAGTCATATTCTATTGATGGATCATGAATGTGAACTTAAATTATTTGATTTGGAACCAACTATTGAACCAAATCGACTCTTGAACCTAAACTTGATTTAAGTCGTATCCCGAGTCAGTATTGGTTCTTGAACCTATCATTCTTGAGCCCAAATCAATCACTTCATCAAGTCACATTCTATTGTTGGACCAAGGTGTAGACAATTATGACTCTGATTTCAAGATTGGTCATATAGCCGGGATAGTTTTTAATGTTAGAGTTTTGCATGATCTTGTTCACTTGGGGATTTTAGAAATGTAAGGAAAGAGGTCATCAAAGGTGGATTCGTTGATAATCCACAAGATTTAGAGTGGATAGCAACACTTGGCCCAATCTAACCACCACCGGAACTACCACCTTGAGGTAACATTTCTCCTTCCCTTTCTCTTTTTAATGAAGTCTTGCATTTCATTCATACATTGAGGATAATGCATGAGATAGGTATGGGGGAGGATTTACTAACATACTAATATAGGTTTTTACTAACATAAATTTTTTTTCCTTAAAAAATTTTTTGAAAAAAGAAACAATATTTTGACTTATTTTTGTAAGCAATTAAGTTAATTTAAGGAATAGGAAAATCATAATTAGGATTTTATCATACTCAATCAAAATAAAATTATTTGCTTGATTTTTAGGATTAGGAGGAAAAATTCAAAAAATAATTTAGTCTTAATTTTTACCTTGATAAAATATGTATTCTTCATACACTTACATACTTAGGATTTAAAAAAAGACTCTTGTGTTTTAGAAAAAATATAAAAAAAAATCATCTGATTAAGCTGGATAGTTATGCCTCATGAAGTAAAATTTTTCATGCCCAAAAGTGATTTACATCACAAATAAAATCTTTAGTCATGTGGCCTTATTTGCTTGAGTTTTTAAGTCCTAGGGGTGTTTTCTCACCCGATGCCCTAAGACCTTCCGGTTTGAGAGTCATCGACCTTAGGCTCATTAAATAGGCAAATTACAAAGCCTAATAGAACTAAGAAATATTACTATCATAATATATAAAAAGGAAAAAATACATATAAGGCATAAGAGTTAGAGTTGAAGAATCCTAAGTTAAAATATTCGCGATCACAAAGGTGCATATGAGTTAGAGTAAAATAATAGATTAAGTGAGAAATTCAGTTTGAATCATAACCTTGATTGATAATCAATACTTGCATAGAGACTAAGTATAGGAATGAATAGTTAGACGATCCTAAGACTTATAGATTACTTGATTTCTCCTAAAATATTTCAAATATTTTCTCTCTCTCTTTCAAAAATGAGTTTTCAAAAATACTAACATTTTTTTTCTTTTTTTATGGATTTTGTGCGCGTGATTCACTGAAAATCCTCACGAGACAAAACTTGTTCTCTGGGGAAAACCTAGAGAATTAACGGCTTGTTGCATATGTTAATTGCAACCGTGATTTCTATGAAAGTGAGTTATGTTAAACTAGTTTTTCTTTATATTTTGCTCGATAATGATCAAAAGATAGGTGTAGTGTGTGATTGCATCTCAATTTTGCATTATTCTTATCACATTTGCACATTTATCCTTAATTATTCATTATTTAATGTTGTTATTTAACCCTCTTTTTGATTATGCTGTGTAGTTACTTAAATAGGAAGATAAGAATAGAGGAAGTTTCTATTTTATCCCTAATCCTATCTAAATTCGGATAATTTAACTCAATTTAAAATTAACAAGAGGAAAGGATATATCATCATCTTTGCAATTCAAATTCAAAATCAAAAGATATATTTCTAGAAGATGGATGGGATAAAACTAACCCTAATTGAAGATAAGGAGGATAATTCAAATTAAGTTCGGAGTTGAAGATAACTTGCTTCTCAAGTTATCTAGAAATAGATATTATCTTCAAATTCAGAATTCAAATGAAGATTCTGATGAAATATCTTCAGATGGACAGACAAGAAGAAGCCACACACCAAAACGCAACCCAATTCACTGTAGGATTGCAGCGTAAATCCATGGCTTTCTTCTGGAATTTTCTTTAGCGGTTTGGTGTGCATATTTGACTGAGATTTTACCTCTTATTTCCTCTATAAATACCATCCTAAAGACAGCAGCAAAGGACATCTCAAATCTATTCTTGAGATCAAACATGATTTTTCTTTAGTCTTTTTTCAAATTTCTTTTGTAATTTTTTTAGGTTTTAGTTTAAGAAAGATTTGTAAATAAGGAGAGAGCTTTTGTAATTGAAGGTGACAGCGTCAATAAAGAGGTTCTTCTATTCTTCTTTTCAATTTTTCTTATTTACTTGCTTTTTCTTTATTATTTTATGGATTTTTTTACCATGCTTTATTTAATTTCTATCATACATCGCTAATTTATTTCACGGCTTGCTAATCTCTCCTCCACTACTTCTAATTCTATGTTAGAATAAGCTGATTGAATCATATTCATGCTTAACCCTAGGATAAGTAAAAGTTCTTGTAGGCACATAACGATGGCTAATTAAATCTATATATGTTAATACTTTTAAATGGTTTTTCTTATCCTATGCTTAGATAACTTTGATAGTTTAATGTTAAATTCATATTATTCTTCTTATTCTATGCTTAGAAGATTTTAATAGTTTAATGATAAGTCTTGGTTAGTAATTATTTCAAATAGAGTTTAGTTATTATCTTATGTATCTTACTTGAATTGAATGCAACTCTTAGGTATAACTTTTATGATCCAAAGTGAAGAATATTTTAGCACAAGTTAGTAAGTTAGTGGTGGTAAATGATTAGTAAATTTTGTTTTCTTTAATTCTTTTAAAAACCCTAATCTCTAAATCAAATTCTATCTTCATATTTCTAACCCTAACACTTAACATAGAATTCTTTTTCATTTTCAAAGAAGAACTATTTAACCAATCTAGAGTTAAAAAGATACGAAAATGCTTCCATCGCATCTCTCCCTGAGGATTGACCCGCATAGCTATTGCTACTGTGATTAAATTGCAAGAATTCAGAGGACAGCATATCTCAGATAAACACTTTCTTGAACTCTGTCTTTTTGTCAATCAGGCCAGAATATCTAGCTAATCAATAATTTAGGTTCTTCATTATATATATATATATATATATATATATATTATATATATATATATATATATATATATATATATATATATATATATATATATATATATATATATATATATAATATATATATATATAGTAGTCTTCGTGTGAGAAACACGAAGACCGTGAGAAAACTATATAAGAGCTTTAATGTGGGTGATCCGAACCGTTCATCTTAATCTATATACTTTATTTAAACTATCAATTAAAAATCACCCGAGTCCGAGCCATTTTACTCATACAACAAGTGGTTACAAACATAAGTTATATTCACCGTAGAATAAAGATGCCACTTGATGCATAGGTAAAAAAAATTGGATGAAGGTTCACCTAGAGGGGGGTGAATAGGTGATGGCTAATCTAATGGTCACTTAATGCCAATGATGCAAATAATGCGGAAGCTAAAAACAATTATGACCTAATTAAAACTTTTACACTAAACACTATGTATAACACAAGAGTGTTGCCGAATTTCCCGTGAAGAGCTCTGGACAAACTCCTCTAGATTCCCCTTGAATGGGTTGAGGTGCCGCGTTGGCTCTCTTGGTTGAATACAAGTGTTAGCAAATAAACCCAAGCAAGTATATCAATATGAGCACAAATGAATATCTAGCATATAAAGATGAGCACAATAAAAGTATACAAGATATAAAAGAGACAAAGAGAGAGAGTGAGCAATCGCAAACATAAGGGTATGTTTCGAGGTTCGAGCACACTTGCTCTACATCCCCGCCTTCGACACACGAAGGATTTCCACTATGCAAGATCCCAATGGATCTCTCCTCAGTGCCGCAACACCTACAAGCCCTCGGACTCCCTAGTCCCGTACACACGCAAGCTCACTAGCTCGCCGAGGCCGCACCTCAAACCAAGAGTTCGCACCCGAACCCTAAACAACCACGAGCACACTTGCCCGTCTCCTCAAAGAACAAAGAAAAGATCTTTGGTGATCTACACACTTTGATCACCAATAAAAACTCTCATTACAACACTCCTATAAGATGAATAGCTCAATGGATGCTCAAGTGTTTGTGTGAGAAAAACAAGGAAAGAGATGGTGGAGGAAAACTCAAAGACTTTCTTTTAAACACTCTTGATAAACTTTCCTTTTGATAGGAAATATTAGCTCACTATTTTATGGAGAAAAACTTCTGAAAAGAGTGGGAAAAACTGGCTCTAAAACTATCTCCAAATCTTATGGAAAACAGTCCACAAACCCCCAATATATAGGCTGTCAAAAACTAGCCGTTGGGGCTTTGTCAGAACTGCCGGTCGACCCGTGCGGTCGACCGCCAACGGTCAGAAATCCGACCGTTGGAGCCACGGTCGACCGCCTGGGTCGACCGACCCACTGGAGCTGAGAGTCTAACTCTCTGTCGGTCGACCCGTACGGTCGGCCGAACTTTCCAGAGAGCAGAGCTCTCTGGAGCGGTCGACCCGTACGGTCGGCCGTCCTCCAGTGCACAAAGGCGTGCACATCTGTGCACGTCGGTCGACCGGTCCGGTCGGCCGACTTCAGGATTAGTCGACTATAAAGGTTGTAAGTCGACTTATCCGAAGCCTGAAACAGTTTTCTGGGATTAAAAAGTTAGTCTTTTTGGCTCAAATAAAATCCCATAAAATACATAAAAATCTACAAAAATAGTTTAACCAATATACTTTGATAATCAAACATGCTTGCACAAAATCAAGGCATGTTATAAAAGATTGGACTATTTTTGTAACTTGAAAATATTTGGCTCATGATAAAAACTGTTTTTCCAAAATAATATTTTTTCAAAACATGTTTTTCCAAATCTTCATCAAATACAAAAACAAGATATACTTTTAAGGCATAGTGTGTATGGATATGATCCACTACACAATCATAATGAAATATCTATGTTTTTTATAATAAGCTCTAAATAAGGTTTTTGTTAAAAGGTAAGTATATGAGAAACACCAAAAACCAAAATAGTATTTTCTGAACTAGAAAATCTTTTGTAAAACAAAACTATCAAGAGTGTGTGCGCATGGTATACTTGAGCAATCCACCAACTACTCTATCCTTTACATTTTATCTAAAACAAAAACAAAATCTTATACCTAGACACAAGTCTTGATCTTGAAGTCTTCCCTTGAAGTCTTCTCATCTTCTTGACTTGGTCCAAGCTTGATCCAAAAGCTCCTTGGATCACACCGTGCTAGCTCCAAATCTTGACATTTTATCCTTTGTTGAGCTATGCACCTACTAAGATCTTGATAATGAATCTGTCACTAATTAAACACAAGATCATTAGTAATCATAACTTTATGAGTTGATCATCATCAAAACTAGGGTGATAGGCCTTTGGGCCAACATTGGAATCGCGTGATTTTTTATTGGTAGTCTAATTAGAGTATGTAGATCAAGATGAACGGTTCGGATCATCCATAAAATCTCTCTTATATGGTTTTCTCACAAAGCTTATTATGAGAAAGTTTCTCATTTGAAAATTTTCCTATATATATATATTATATATATATATATATATATATATATATATATATATATATATATATATATATATATATATATATATATATATATATATATATATATAATAAGTAATAGTTAATCCTCATTATCCCAAGCTTAAACCAATGGTGCGTATAGATAAGATGCATATTTATGTAAACAAATTTTAGATGACAATTAATTTTAAGATTTTTCATCTCTACGCAAAGAATTAGGTAATCTATCAAATTGATATCCCTATTCAACTCAATCTATATGATCACTAAATCCCTTAAACTAGATAAACTTATTAAAGAAATTTTTATTTTTATTTTTTATAATAAAATGAAAGAAAGAAAAATAAATCTACCTAAGAACCTAAGTCTATCAACCATGTATGCTTCCCACTTTTACTACTACCACGACCCTCCGAACATGTCCTCCTAATGTGTGGTTCAACATTTTCTTCTTCTTCTTCTTCTTTTTCTTGATCAATTTGTATGTTTTCTTTATACCTTTCCACATTAATTTCATGAACTCGGTTATCTTCAGGTGATTCTTGATCAAAGAACTCATCAGCTTCATCTTTCGAATCACTAGATGATGAGGATGGAATAGTGACATGTTCTTGCAACATGGATGGTGTCCAATCAATTTGTAATAAAGCTTGATAAGAAGAAGAAACACCCTCATAAACAATTTTTACTCTATTAGTCATGGCATCATTAAATTCATCATCTAACATCCATTCTTTACAAAATTGAGTCACAAGTATAGGCAATGAAAGAGAAGTTGTATGCCTATCCTTAGCACTATCAATGGTGTCTAATAGGGTCTGACACATGCAAAAATATCTATCTCCACTCATCATCATGTGTACCATATGCAATGCTTGTTATAGAATGATGAGACATGAGAAACACCAAAAACATTTTGATTTAACCATCTACATGCAGCATACACATTACGATAGACCATTTTAGCAATAATTTCTCCCCTGAGCTGATTTACAATGATTACTCATGAGAAATATATAATCAACAATGGGAATACCTGTTAAGTCTAAAGTTGTTTGTAAGTGCACAATTTTCACCTCTCATCTCCAATTTACTTCAATTAATGCATGATCACGATCAACATTATCAAAAGTAAATCCATCAAAAAATCCTCATGTCATTGGGTCACTGAAGTTGAGTGATTAGGAGGTGGAGTATGTGGGAGGGAACGTGTTCGGACATATTCCTCAAGCAGATGCAGTGTTTCTTAAGATACAATAAGTGCTAAGATCCTGTTTGACTTTGAGGTTAAGTCTTCAGTTTTCTAAAATCAAGCTCTCTTAACACCAAAAATTAAACCAAGTAAGAATTAAGCTCTCCATTCGGCTAATGTTTGTTGTTTATTAAACTACAATTAGTTGCCTCTAAAAATTGAGTTAACTGTAATTTAAAAAAATCCAATCTAAAAGTGAATTTTTTCTTGCAAATGTCACTGTAGTACAATGGTAAAAAAATTTTGCAGTAGGCAAGGAGTTTGTAGTTCAAATCCTATTTGCGCCAAACTATGGCTTATATTTCAAAAAAAAATGGGTGAATTATTTTTTAATTCCAAATCTATTTGATCAGTGAAACTGCAATTTAGAAAACTATAGCTAGAGGCTTTCAAAACTATAATTTGTAAACCTCTACAACTACAATTTAAATAAACTTCAAATTTGAGAACTTCAAATTCACTATGGTAGAAAACTTCGAATCCACTCACCAAACTTCAAATTCACTATGATATTCACTCAAGTGGCTTTTACTGGCTACAAAATAACACCCTTGAATTATCTGTGTCTGATTGAGCTTCATCTGTGATTGAAGTTATGGATGTGTCAATAAAACAAGTATATGATGGCATGATGGCTTGTCAAATTAATTTATTACAATTAATCATGCGAAGCTTTGTATTGCAAAGTCCTTCAAAAAGATACGAACACACACAAGATATAATGAAATATATTATTTATCAAAAACATAGAGATGTATATGCTTTAACAAAAAAAATTATCTATAATTACAGCAAGGGAAGACCTAATTCATTTTGTGTGACGCACTCAAGAGTATGGGCTTTGCAAGGACTTGGGGCAAAATTCAAAATATTAACTTTTTAGTTGAAGTTGCCTAAATCCTTATATATCCAGATCATCCTCATGTTTAAACCGATATGGGATTATTTATTTAACATGAAAGCTCATCTTTTTTCACACTTGGAAGACCATATGCTTCATCGAGCGCTGAGGGCAGACACGCCTTTACGTGAAGCATAAATTGCAGTCTATTACTCCTCCCGCGCGGAAGGTGGACACGTCTTACGTGAAGCACAAATTGCAGCATATTACTCCTCTTCACCGCGCGGCGGGCGGACTCGGCTTACGTGAAGCAGGAGCACCGCTGCCATATTTTCGAGAGCCCAACTAGCTTCACAGGGGCCTGCTGCGCCTTTTGCGTCCTGAGATTCCAATTGCAAGGATTCGGGGCACCATCTAACCTTTCAGGTAGAGTAGCTTAAATCTTTATATAACCGAGATCATCTCCATGTCTAGATTATGTGAGACTATTTTTTGACATCCAACTCAACAAGCTTTTCTTTAAAACTTATAGGTACACCTAATAGTAAATGCATAAATAAAAATGTTTTAATAATTTATTAAATAAGAAGTTAAATGAGAAAAACTAGAATCTTATCCCTCTAGGATTCTAAGAGGGAAAACATCTATATCATAAAATGAAAACCTATCAAATTAATGGAGCTGTGCAAAAAATAAGAGTTAGGATCTATTTGCACATGCTTATTGTAGCACAGTGATAAAAATAAAAGAATAGTTTATAAAGATTTTTAAAATATTTTAAATATATTTGAAAATAAGTTTAAATTCATATAATGAAAACATGAAACGTATCTAAATTTATTTTGTTTAATAGCAGGCTGACTGTTAGAATCGAACTAGTTTCAAACTAAAGAAAT
Source organism: Agave tequilana (assembly GCA_038442645.1). Lineage (NCBI taxonomy): Eukaryota > Viridiplantae > Streptophyta > Magnoliopsida > Asparagales > Asparagaceae > Agave > Agave tequilana. The sequence continues at coordinate 35,980 of JAVJIF010021355.1, forward strand.
CTAAAGAAAATTTCTGCACATTCAACTCATCACCTAATTTCAAATACTCAGTTCCTACTAGAAATAATATATATCATTTTACCATCATAATTGAAAAAGCAGAGAAATAATTTTTTTTAATAGATAATGTAACTTAAGACTTAACAATAGTGCTTCGTCAAATTAAAACTTTAATCCACGAAATAAATATTTTAATTAAGATTCAGGTAAAAAGAAGGCAATTAAAAAAGAATCTTAACCTCATAAAATCTTCAAAAAATAATAGATTTAGTAAAATAGAAATAGGCTCATAAAAAAGCCTGCATGTATTTAGGGCATGTTTGTTTCGTTGCAAAACGTCGCAAGTCGTAAGTCGTAATATGAGAATGACAAAAGTGAACTCTAGCAGAGAAAATATATTGTGTTTTACGGTGTTTGATTGATAAAGTGAAGTGTAAATGGAAAAGTATATTGTGTTTTACGGTGTTTGGTTGATAAAGTGAAAGTGTAAATGATAAAGTATATTGTGTTTTACGGTGTTTGGTTGGTAATATAAAAGTGTATGTGGAAAAGTTGACCACAAAATTAACTGTAGCAGTGATTTAAATATTATAAATACTATTAAATTAAATCTACTATTGCAAATTAAATTGTATTAATAAATTTGAGATAAAAATTAATAATCTTAATATTTTATTTATAACAATAATATTAATAAAATATTAGCATAAATAGTAAAATATTACTAAAATATTAACTAAATAAATAATATAAAATTTTATGAAAATCTGAAGAACATTAATAAAATTTTAAGAATACTAAAAATATATAAATATTAAAAAATCTTACAAAAATAATAAAATATAGTTATAATATTATAATATTAAAAATACTTGAAAATTATTATAATATAAATTTTATTATAATATTATTGTAATATTATAGAAATACAAAATTAACAAAGTAAAATATAATTATAATTTAATAATAAATTATTATTATAGTATTATTATACTGAATTATTATTACAATATTAACATAATAAAATATTAATATAATAATAAAATATATTATGATATTAAAAAAGTAATTTTTTATATTAAAAATTAAATAATTAAATATATAGTAATTTTATATTAAAGTATAATATTGTTATATTAATAAAATATTAACTTTAAATAAAATAATAAAAAATGGAATAAGTATTAATAAAATAATAAAGTATTAAATAAAATATTAAATTAAAATAGTAAAAAATTAAATATTAAAACAATATTAAAAATAATAAAAATATTAAATTAAAAATATAAAATAATTAAATAATTAAATAAGAAATTGAACACTATTTAAATTATTAAATATTTAATAATATTAAATTATATATTGATTATCAAGTAACTGTTTTGAACTGTAAGTGTACTACAAGTGAGAGTTACATGACCACAAAATTAACCGTAGCAACTGCAAGTGGGAAAATATGAGTGTAAAAGTGAGATTTACATGACCACAAATTTAACTGTAGCAACTGCAAGTGGGAAAAGAAGAGTTGCATTTTGCAATTTGTTTTTCAGCGAAACAAACAACGAGAAATGGAAAAGAAGTTTTATGACTTGCGTTTTGCGACGTTTTGCGGCGAAACAAACACGCCCTTAAACCTTCAAACCCAAGGCCTGTTACCGAGCAAATCCCTCAGGACTTCGCCCAATCCCATGGATTTGTCGCGTCAGGGCTTTTCCCTGTTCCTCTCAACAATATATAATGTCAGTGAAACATATTTTTTAACTTTTGACTAATTAATTCAACCTTCGACGGAGTTATCAACGACTCTCATAGAGTAAATTCGGAGCCTGATTAGGGCACATCGCGGGGAAAAATAAATGTCTGTATTAAATGGTTCAAACTGGTGACTCGTAAAGAGCTTATGCTCTAACAGATTCAGGCCACCCTGTTGACAACAGTGAAAGAGGAGCGATATTGTCACCCAAGAAATGAGGAAGGTACCCACGAATAATTACAAGTCTATCATTATTATTTTTGAACACAACTGTTCTCGTGAAAAACACTAAAATGTCCCTTTCTCTTTTTCTTCTCTTTCTTCTTTCCCAGCGAACGACACGAGCCCCGCTGGCACTGCTCCTCCCTCCCCATCATCCCCCTCCCTCCCCTCCCCCTCCTCCACTCCTCCCCCCTTTTTCCGTTGCCTTTCGCATCCCCCGACTTCCCCTCCCCTTCCCCCAGGGTCTTCCCCCTGCCGCTGCCTCCTCCCCCATATCTGTTCGGTCAAAGTTGGCCAAACAAAGGTTCCTCTGTTCATCCGCCTCTGATCGAACAGAGAAATCTGCTCGTTCGGCCAACTCTGACCGAATAGAGACATCTCGAATGGCCGAACAGAGAAAGGAGAGGTGGAGGAGGGAGAGCGGGGACCGCTAGGGGGAGGGGCAAGGGAGCGTCAGGGAGGTGGGGGGTTGCCGGCAAGGGGAGAGGGGAGGGGGCGAGGAGGTCGGAGGTTTGCCGGCGAGGGGCGAAAGGGAGAGAGAGGAGGGGGAGCGAAAGTCAGAGGGTCACGATCACCGACGAGGGGTCTGGGGTTCACAGACGAGGGAGGAGGAGGAGGAGGAGGAGGAGGAGACACTTTGACTTTTTTGAATTGTTAAAGGTGCTTTTATTAAAATGATGGGTGCCTTGATTTAGAAAGGATGCCTTCCTCATTTTTTTACGGGCGCAATATCCGCTCCCCAGTGAAATGGACAAAAGCTAAATAACGACGAAAATAAGTCCACCGAAAGTATACACATCATCCGTCACCTCCTCCCTTGTCCCCGCTCCTTTCTCTCTCTTTTCCAAAATTCCCCCTTCTCTCTCCCCTCCCACTCTCTCTTCTCCCCTTTCCTTTCCCCGAGGGTTTTTTGGTCTTGCTCTGCGATTTGGGACTCAATAACCAAACAATCTAATGCGGAAAGGATCTCACCAGCAGTTCAAGGACAAGGCCAAGAACCGCGTCGCCGACCTCCAGGGCATGTTCTCCGACCTCCAGTCCGCCCGCCGGGAGAGCCGCGCCGGCGACGTTGCCGTCCTCGAGGAGCAGATGCACCAGATGCTCCGCGAGTGGACCGCCGAACTCAGCGAGCCCTCCCCCGCCACCTCGCTCCTCGTAAGAAATCAACAACAATCATAGACTTAAAATTAGGTTTTTGGTGCGAAATTGATTGCAGATGGGTTTGGTTCGGATCTGATTGCAGCAGGAGAATAGTAAGGGGGACTCGAATCTCTCGTCGGAGATCTGGAGGCTGCTGCATATTGGGGAGGAGGAGGATGACGCAACAAGCAAGCTGGAGGAACTGGTGGCTGTCAACCCGAAGCCAGAGCCTGTGGAACTGCCCGACGAGAAGGGTCTGGGGAGTTTGCAAGGGGGGAGGATTGCTTATCAACAGGTATAATAAATAAATGTAGGAAGAAAAGAATTCTTTACATTGATTATGGATTTCCAGATAGACTATTGTATTAGTGGTTAATTATTGCTAACTGCCTTCATATTTGCATTATCTGCACATAATTGAACATAATTACTTAGTGAGTGAGTGAGTGTGAGTGTGTGTGTGTATGCGTGTGCGCGCGCATATAATTGTGCAGTGGGTAACTTCCGGTGGGATTATCCACACACCAAATTATGAGGATTAATGGATGAAATTCAGATATCAAACCAGAGCTAATGCACAGATTTATGTAAAAACCCCAAAGGGAAAAACCACGGTGCAAGAGAGAGGGTTCCACAATAATTCAGAGAAAATTACAATGGTGGTAGTCTGATTTCACACGCTAGGGTTTTTGGGCTTGATCCATTGTCCCCTTTTTGTTGGAGGGGCTCTATTATTTATACAGGTGGGTGTCTTGTTGTATAAGGTTACAGAGAGTTTTCATCTATTTGAAATCTATCCTATCTGAACTGCTTATCTTGGAGGCGGTTCGAGCCAAACATCTTTATTTGAATTGGTAGAGTCTGTATTTGTCTTTACCTGTGAAGTCTGTCCAACTGCCAATATAGTTGATCTGCTTCCGAGCTGTAACCGTCAGATTCAGACGAAGATTTGGCTTAGAGATAGGGAAACTTGTAACCGACTCTATCTTTATCTTTTGGCTGTTTGAACTGCCCACAGTTTGGATGAGGTTAGGACTCTTCTTCAGATATTCTGAGTATGAATATGTGTCACACGATCGTATTTATACTTAGAGCAGAAGATGGCACTTGCTTGCTGGTAAAGTTTGTCCCGTTGTCAGAGATAATGGTGTGGGGAAGTGCGAAGCTACACAAGATGTTCTGCCAAAGAAACTTGACAATCTGTTGACCAGTGATTTCGGAATGGCACCGCTTTGATCCATTTGGTGAAGTAGTTGGTGGCTAACAACAGGAACCGCGACTGAGGCTGTGCTCGGGAGAGTGGACCCACCACGTTCAATCCCCATTGCATGAAGGGTCAAGGATTCACAAAGTGTGGAGGTTGGTATACGGTCTGTTTGATGTTGGGCAACATTGACACTCCAAGCTTTTCTTCACATAATCTTTGGTGTCATAGAACACCTTGGGCCAGTTTTGATTGATGACTTTATGGGTAAGGTAGCGGCCTCCCGAATGATTCCCACAATAGCCATCATAGATTTCCTGCATCACTCTCTAAGATTCGTCTGGTTCCAAGCACCCCAGGTAGGGGTCGACATGAAGTTGGAGTAAGACTTCTTGTATAATTCGTCTCCGAGGAGCTTGTGTCTGGTTGCCAAATGTAGGAGTTTTTGTGCCTCCTCTCTGTCGGAGAGGGGCCCATCTTTCAGATAAGTAATGATATGATCCATCCATCCTGCCGAGGTATCAAGGCTAAGGACCTCTCCAATCAGTCGTTGGATGGTCGGGTTGGCGTGCGCTCGACAGGAATCTCCCATCTGAATTGAAACTCTGTGATGTAGGTTGGCAAGTGAGCCAACGTGATTGTTTTCAGATTTGGAGACTCATTTGAAGTTGCATCGAGGAATTTTAGATTTCAGCATGAGGGCCAATTGTAGGTACTTTGCCATCCTAACATCCCTTGCGATGTATTCTCCGCTGACTTGGTTATATACTAGTGAGGAATCGCATCAAACATCGAGCCCTATGAACCCGAGTGTGGTCGCCATTCGAAGTCCGGCTAGGATTGCCTCATCCTCGGCTTCATTGTTGGAGGCCGAAAAGTCGAGGGTAAAGGACTGCTCAATGATAGATCCTTCTGGAGTGGTGGGGACAATTCTAATGCCTGCCCCCATACTATTTGAAGCTCCATCCACATTCAGAATCTATCCTTCCAGTAAGTCACATTACTCTCCTAGGGTGAAGTCAGCAATATACTCCGCCAAGACCTGTCCTTTGATTGCTATCCTTGGTTCGTATCTGAGTCCATAAGGCCTTAGCTCTAATGTCCATTTCAACATCTGTCACGTTGCTTCTAGATTTTCTATGATGCTTCGCAGGAGATGCTCCGTGAGGACCGTGGACGGGAAAGTCTGGAAGTAGTGTTTGAGCTTTCTCAAGATGATGAAGGCAAGCCCTAGGTTTTTTAACCTTTGATATCTAATTTGTGGTACACTCATGGAATGACTGATGTAGTAGACCGGCTTCTGGACGCCTTCATCTCCACGAATCAAGGCTCCCTCACGGTTGGCTCCGAGACAGCTAGATAAAGGAACAACATTTCTCCCGAGGTGGGCTTGGACAAGAGTGGTGGTGAAGCAAGATATATCTTCAGACTTTGAAAAGCTGCCTCATATTCTTCACTCTAGCGGAAATCAGCTCCGTTCTTCTTCAAGGCTTGGAAGAAGGGCTTGCATTAGTTCGTCGATCGACTGATGAATCGGTTTAGAGCAGCGAGACGTCCGTCCAGCATTTGGACCTCTTTCACACACGTAGGCGACTTCATGTTTAGATGGTAGTTATCTAGTTGTGGTCGGCCTTGATGCCCTATTGACTGACCAGATACCTTAAGAACTTCCTGGAAGCAACCCCGAATGTGCACTTCTCGGGGTTGAGCTTTATCTTGTATTTCCGCAGAAGGTCAAAAGCTTCGCTCTAATGTTGCAGGTGATCCGTGTGGAGGACACTTTTCACCAGCATGTCATCCACGTGCACTTCCATTGTTCTTCCGATCTGATCCTTGAAGACTTTGTCAACCATGCGCTGGAAGGTAGCCCCGGTGTTTTTGAGCCCGAAGGGCATCAACTTGTATCAATAAATTTCCCGACCAGTAATAAAAGCAATCTTGTCTTCATCTGGGGTTGATGTAATACGAGAAAGGGGAAAGAAGAAAGAAGGAAGAAAATTAGGGTTTGAGATAACGATGATTTTGGGTTTAGCACCAAGGAGATTAATCTCTCACTCAGTGCTTCACCATGCAGAGATTTAAATCACAAAGCAAATTGAAATACAAAATTTGGGTTTTCATAAATCAACTAAACTGAATAAAAACTACAAGTCCTGGCCTTATATAGGCCCAACACAAAAGAAGTTTTCATAAATATTCAATATAGGACTAAAATAAGGAATAAAAACTGAGCCTAAACTAAAATAAAGAGGAAAAATAGTCTAAGTTAATACTAAGCAAATAGTGCCTCTGATTCCCATCAATTCTCCCCGGCTTCAAAAATTTGCCACTGGCAAATGGTGGCGGTATGGATGATGAAATTGAACCGGGAAGGACTACACAAGCACCTCAGTGGCAGGTCTCCACAACAATGGTGGCAGCAATGAACGAACTAGAAACCGTTGTGGTCTCGTGGGGGTGCGATAACAAGTCAAATTCTTGACGCGAAACACCGAGCTGATTCCAAGATCATGAAAAATTTCGAGTTCATAAGCGCTGGAACCAAGCCTCTTCAGAATCTTGTATGGACCACTCTGTTGAGTATGAAGCTTTCTCAAAGTTCCTAGTGGGAATATCTCTGGGTGCACTCTAATCAGTATCTCGTCACAAATTGCAATGCTCTGTAATCGCTTGTGAGACTTTGCAGCAGATTGGTATTTGTAATTGTTAATTGTCATTTGCTTTGTATTATGCTCATGCAACTTCTGCAAATATGGTGCAGACGGCTCAACTATGGCAATGCTTGGGATATCTAGGGGAAGAGGGAGAATGTCGCTGGAATTCCTAGACCTAAGTGTTGACCCATTAATAAGAGGCTAAGGAGAAAAGTGAGTTCTAGTAAGTAAGTAGCAGGGTGATTTGTCATTCTTTTCGGTGACTGTTCTCTCCTTGGTACTTCCTACAATTGACTTGGGTTTGGCAGGTTTTAACACTATTTTTTTCTGTTAAATTTAAACTCATAAGTGTTAGACTTACCTAGACTGATTACATCTAAGTTATACAACCAGGGCCTACCCAATAAGATGTATACAGCGTCAATGTCTAAGACGTCATATCAAACATGATCTTCGTCACTAGACATGTGGATAGGAACTTGACAACGTTGGGTAATAGATTGAGCAGTTTTATCAACCAATTCACGTTGTATTGGTGGAGATGTGGTTCAACTTTAAGACCCATCGTCTCATGGGCTGTCTTGGCAATGATGTTCACACAACTACTCTCATCTATCATCAACTTATAGTTCGTCCCCTCATGTGTAATATAAGTGTAAAACACATTAGACCTATGCCATTTCTCATTACTTACAGCAGTGTGTGTACGTCTAATAACACCTAACTAGATTCTAGCATCCCTCACGTCATCATCAGAATCAGTTGCAATGCCAGTTGCTTCATGAATGATGGTTTGAATCTCATTATTGTCAGTTTCCTTGATGAAGATATTCCTAGAGGGTTACTGTGCAACAATGTGACCATAGCCCTGACACTTGAAACATTGACTACTCTTGGCACTCTTAGAAGACTCACCTATCACAGATTTGCCCTTAGGGTCCTTATTTGTGTTAGTGTTTGGGCTAGGTTGCTCCCTAGCTTTAGGAATGACCCTACGCTCTGAGGAAAACTTAAAGGAGGTTTCTATATTTTGAGCTAGCTGGCTTGCATGTTCAAGGGTCTCGATCTTGTCGCAGTGGATGAACATGCTCGCTGGATGTCTGACCTCAACCCGGAACGGTATCTAGATATTGCCTGGTAGGAATTCTCTTGCACCTCACAACGTAGGGTTAGGTCATTAAATTGATTGTGTGCTCCTGAACTGACCTGCTACCCAGCGAAGGCTGTGCAATTTATCTAGTAGGCAATGTTTATAGGAGTCAGGGAGATATTTCTCCTTAAGCTTTTGTTTCATTTCCTCCCAAAACTCTATGGCAGTCCCGCACCGAGTGTATTCTCTCTATCGAGGTTCAATAAATTCTAGCTGACCCTGACAGTCTCATCCTAGCAAACTGAACTTTACTCTCTTCTGTGAACCTATATCAGTCAAAGTAATAATCCAAATCTGCTATCCAGTTACTTCGGGTCAAGAATACAGTTAAATATTAGAGGATCTATCTTAATCCTACGGATTATGGCATCTTCTTAATCTCTACGCCTATCGATGTTCTCCACTCTCCTATTATCTCTTGAGGTCTCTCCTGTGTTCTTGTTTTCTAACCCTTCAACCCTAAGTTTCAAGTCTTGAAGCTCCTTAAGGATTGGTTAAGTTTGGACTCCATGTCTAGATGATCATGGGATAGGTTTTACCACTGCGAAGGAGCATGCATTATGTAAAACACACAATCATATGGATGCAAGCTAGTTTTCTAAGTTTCATTAGATGCGTGCACTATATGATCAACCAAAAAAATTCTATTGGTTTCTAAAATGAATTATGCAAAATGAATCGTAATAGTGAAAATGCAAGCAAGCAACAAATTAGGCACTTAACAAGAGTAAACAATCACCACAAATATCACAATAGGTATGCAACTATATCACAATAATGAGAGGTGAGGTTAGAAAGTATCCAAAGATGCTTGAAAAAGCACTGTTATTGAGTAGTGGCTCCAATCAAGGGCGTGTAGAAGCTGGTTTTGTTGCCTAGAAGCTACGAAACTCTTTCAGTATCCAAGAGTCGGCTACAGATCCAATGATTCAGTCGGAACTCGAATCGGACTTCGAACGGGCCTGAAACGGACTCCCGAAGATCAATGCGCTGCTGTTGCTTCAGGACTGAGTTGGCGCAGTCCAATTCGGTTGAGTTGAGTTGAGTGGACTGAGTTGGGCTGGCTGGGCTGAGTTGGGTTGAACCGGGTTCTGATGGCTCAGCTTTGAGAGTGAGTCTGATCAGGTCGGGTTTGGTTGAGTTACACCCGACACACATCCATCAATTAAACCCATTTGATAACGGGTTTGACTTCATAACAAAAACCAAAACCGCTTAACCCTCTTTTTCTTTCCTCCACCTAATGAACTAGGGTTTTAAACCCCTTTAGGTGGCGGGGGTGGCAGCAGTTTTTGAAGGCAGCGATAGGAGGTAGGGAGTTGTCAGCGAGACGGAGGCGAGGAGGAGGTGGTGACTGCGGCAACGGTGAGATCCAGGCGATCTGAGCGGCGGCTGACGGTGGCGGTTGAGGAGGAAGATCGGAGATGTCAGCGAATCCTCGGACTGCTGTGGAGGAGGTTGGCGATGCTCGGAGATCAGGGAGGAAGATTGGAGAGGGCTCGGTGACGGCGGTGGGTTGCAGATCTGACGATAGGTTTGGGTCGGCAAGATCACCGGGCGAGTTCTGACAAAGACGATGACGAGAGAGGGAGTTCCGATGCTGTGGTTGATGCGGAGGAGGTTGGCGATGCTCGGTGAAGTCGTCAGAGGAAGATCAGAGTTGAAGAGCGGAGCTGATTGGGCGGGGGAGTTGGGTTTGCTCGGAGGGGGAATTTTGTTCGAAGATGAACAGCAGTGGCATGGGGTTTTCGTTTTTTTTGTAAATAAAGAAGAGAGGAGAAAAAACTGGAGAAAGATCTAGGGTTTGTAGAATTTTGTGAAAGTGGAGGTTAGGAAGAAAAGCAGGAAAATTTGCTCGATACCAAGCTGTTTAATACAAGAAAAGGGAAAGAAGAAAGAGGGAAGAAAATTAGGGTTTTGAAATAAAGATGATTTTGGCTTTAGCACTAAGGAGATCAATTTCCCACTCAGCACTTCACCATGCAGAGATTTAAACCAAAACAAATTTCAATGCAAAATTTGGGTTTTCATAAATTAACTCAACTGATAAAAACTACAGGTCCTGGCCTTATATAGGCCCAACACAAAAGGAGTTTTCCTATATATCCAATATGGGACTAAAATAAGAAATAAAAACTGAGCCTGAACTAAAATAAAGAGGAAAAATAGTCTAAGCTAATAACTAAGCAAATAACGCCTCTGATTTCCATTAGAGAAAGGGAAAAGAAGTTTTTCCTAAAGAAATTAGGATTTGGGGGGATAAAGATGAATTCGGGCTTCATCACCTGGGAGATCTCTCTCCCACTCTGCATATTACCATGCAAAGATTCATTTTGAAAAGCAAATCAACATGCTCTAATAAAGAGATTTAATTTAATTCATCATAGTCTGCTAAACTAATAAAACTCTTAGCCTTATATAGATCTACAACACGTGCACCAAGCGTGCAATTATTGATAACATCAAATTTAATCAAATCTTAACCAAATCGAATACCATAGGGTTTGGAAATTTTCTTGTGCAAGGAGATTTGTGGAAAAGGAAGCATGAATTTCATCTCTAATACCAAACTGATGTGATACGAGTAAGGGAAAAAGAAGAAATAGGGAAGAAATTAGGGTTTGTGGGGATAAAAATGAATTTGGGCTTCAACACTCGGGAGATCTCTCCTACTCTGTACATCACTATGTAAAGATTCATTTTGGAAAGCAAATCACCATGCTCCAATAAAGAGATTTAGATTAATTCATCATAGTCTGCAATACAACTCTTGACCTTATCTAGGCCTACAACACGTGCACCAAGCGTACAATTATTGATAAGATCAAATCTAATCGAATTTTAACCAAATCTTGATTCAAATCTAAAATCAAAATCTTAATAAATCTTAACTGTTTGATTCTCCATTAGGGGTGCATCTTGATCTGGTTGTAACTAGAGTAAGCATCCATGAAGTTAAGAAGTTCATGGCCCGTTGTTGCCTCTAACAGCTGGTCGATCCTTCAAAGGGGGGAGGTTATCCTTTGAGCAAGCTTCATTGAGATTAGTGAAGTCGATGCAGACCCTCCACCTGTCCTTCTTCTTCACGAGGACGGGATTGGAGAGCCAGTCGGGATAGGTCTCTCGAATGAAGTCGGCCTGCAGTAGGTGGTCAACTTCTTTGTTGATGGCCTGACTTCGTTCCTCGTTCATTCTCCTTAGCTTCTACGTTACTCACTTAGCGTCCGCCTTGATGGAGAGCTTGTGGTAGATGATACTGGGGGGAACAATTTCAGACATATCGGTGGGAGCCCACGCGAATACATCTAGATTATCCAACAAGAACTTTTTGAACAAGTTCTTCTCCTAAGGATGCAGTCTCGAGCCAATTCGGAGGACTTACTCTAGATGATGTGGATCTACAAAAAATGACTCGAGTTCCTCCTCGGTCTTACTGTCTGGGTCTCCTAACTCGATAGGTGAGTCGTGGCTGGATCCGCCGACTCAGCAGAGGAGTCAGAGTCTTGGTTTTCGCCATTCTGTAATTCTCTTTTGCTCCTTATCCACAGGGGAATCTTTGTCGGAGACTGCTCAGGAGGTCTTTGTTATCCAGTCGGACTTCTTCCGTGTTACTGCAACCATGGTTCAGGCTATTGCCTGGTCAACCCTTATGTCAGCCATTCTTATCGGTGTGGGGTACTTCAGAAGTTGATGATGGGTGGATGGGATTTCCCGCATCATATGATTCCATGGCCTCCCGAGGATAGCATTGTAGGAAAATTCAACGTCAAGGACACAAAACTTTGTGACCACGTATGATCCGCTTGGACGGGGAACGCGACTGTGACTCGCTCCCGTCAAATCCATAAAGGGTCTGTTTGGATTTAAGGAATTGGTGTGAAGTGAGGAAGTAGGAAGTAAGATTTATTTCCTTTAGGAAAAAGGGAAATGAGTAGTAAGTTTTCTGGTGTTTGGATGGTTGTTGGGAAGTGTGGTTTGGAAAATGTTTTGTCGTTTCCGGTGTTTGGATGGTAATGAAAAGTGAAAATGGAAAAGTTGACCACAAAGTTGACCGCAAAATAATATTAAAATAAAAATTAATTAAGAAAAATAAAAAATAGATTGTAATTAGAATGCAAGTGAGATTTACAGGACCAAAAAATTAACTGTCTTATGCTATAACTTATTATAAATGAGATTTACATGACCACAAAATTAACTGTAGCACTCTGGAAGTGAGAAAATGGTTGTGTAAAAGAGAGATGAAAAAGGGAAAAGGGGATTTTCTTATTTTCCTTTTCCGGTGTTTGGATAGATAGGGAAATGAGCAATTATACTTCCCCACTTCCTCACTTCACTCGGATTCCTTACATCCAAACACGCCCAAAGAAGCAACTAGGTCTGCGTGATAATTATCTTTCCAGCTAACTTGGGAGTGTCTTCTATCTGATCTAAGGCGTGTCCGTACATGATGTTGACACTGCTTCCTTCGTTGACCAAGATTTTTGACATTCAGCAGCAATGGGCCTGCCCGATGATGGGGGTAGGCTTGTTAGTATTGCCGGTAGCCGCCCCTCCGGGCTTCATTGACATAAATGGCTCTTTCCTTCGCTGTGGTGCCCTCTATGAGAGTAGTGTCAAAGATGGCATTTACCTCCCTAACTGGATGAGGGCGCTATCTGCTTGATCGTCTTGTGGTGGGTTTTTCCTTCGTACTTTAGTCTCCGAAGGTTGTCCCGGATTGAGGATGAACTCTCGAAGATATTCATGATTAACCAGATCTTGGAGGTGTCGTCGGAGGGTCTGACACTCAATTGTGGGATGACCCATCCCGTCTTGGAAGGCGCAATAATCCCTAGATCGGGTCCCTTCGGGTTTTGCGAGAGCGGTCGAGTCGGGCGATTGACCCAAAGCTGGTCTTTGATGCATTGAACAAATGATCGATGGGAATCTTGAATGGAATTAGGTCGAAATCTACAATGTCGTTGTTTGACTCGCGCGCGTGTCGAGGTGGTTTATGGACAGCATCGGAGGTTTGGTTTAGATTTTTCTCTCGGGGAACTGTTGCTTTGGCTTCGCGGCCTCAGATCCTTGTTTAGGGGGCGAGTCATCCAACTCCGAGTCGTCCCTTCGATCTGCATGTACTTTTGCGCCCGGACGAGAATGTCCCTCATCTTGGTGACATCGTTCGTCACCAGATGCATGTAGAACGAGTTGGTGACTTGCAATCCACTGATGAATACAGCGACTGCTACGTCTTCATTGCAGTTGTACATCAGAGCCTTTTGGCTCTGAAAATAGTTTGACATAGCTCTTCAGGCTCTCTCCTGGTTTCATTTTGACCGTGAGGAAATAGTTGTTTCTTTAGAACTCTCTCCGAGAAGCGAACTGATTGTAGAAGGCGTCAGTTACATCATCGAAACTCTGAAACAAGTTCTTCGGGAGTGAGTAGAACAATGGTAGGCGGCACCCTTAAGGCTGGAAGGGAACCCCTTACAGAGGAGAAGGTCATTGTGAGCGTGGACCGCCATTTTGTCTCAGAACTGGCAGAGATAAAGGAGGGGGTCGGAGGTTCCTGAGTAGCAGCCGAAGGAGGGCATCACAAATTTTCTCAGGATTCGGAGCGTGGTGATTTTCTTCGACAGTGGTGAGTTGGAGGGCTTCAACCCGCTATGCTCCATTCATTTCGGAGTTTGTTAGCTCGCTTGGTCGAGCCGCTTTTTGAACCAGATCCGCAATGTCCTCAATGCAAGGGAACTTTGGGCTGTGTGGATGCTCTGAGTTCTCAGAGCGCTCATCATCATTGCAAGTCTCCGACTTGTTACGCTTCGAGTTGCCAGAGGCTTGCGCGGCCTCCCTGTCATGTTGCGACGATAGGGGAGCCCGAGCTCTTTCTTCCGCAGTTCGAGGAGAATCCAATTTTCGCAGTGTGTCGACTTGCTTGAGGAGTTTAATCTGGACACGAGTTGTGTTTTTTTTTTTTCAAGGGTAGCCGCCTTGCGGAGCCGTCCCATCTATGTTTGCTGCTCTTCTAGATGCTTCTGCAGGCTGGAAAGCGTCTGGAGAAGGGTTCGAGCACAGCCGTAAGCGCCTTGTGGGGTGGGGTGAAAGAAGATTGGGAATCTTCAGTGTTGGTGATGTGAGCGTCGGATAGATTGGGATGACGATTCGCGAGCTCGGGCTTCACTACTTTTTCCTTTCCTTTAGACGAGGCAGGGATAGCGGCTGGAGCTTGGGAGATATTCTTCTTGGTGGAGTCATGTTCGCGATGCGAGGCTGTTTTGAGGAGGGGTTAGGCTTTGAAAGTGCGAGAGCTCTTCGAGTATGGACTCAAAAAGGCTCTCAACGAAAGCACCAAATGTAGTGGGCAATTCCCGTGGAGTTATCCACGCATCAAATTATGAGGATTAATGGATGAAATTCAGATATCAACCAGAGCTCAGCGCACATATTTACGTGAAAACCCGAAAGGAAAAAACCATGGTGCAAGAGAGAAGGTTCCATTATAATTCAGAGAAAAATTACAATGTGGGAGCCTGATTTCACGCGCTAGGGTTTCTGGACTTGATTTATCGTCCCCTTTTGTTGGAGGGGGTCTATTATTTATACAGGTAGGTATCTTGTTGGATAAGGTTACAGAGAGTTCTCATCTATTTGAACATCTATCCTACCTGAACTGCTTATCTTGGAGACGGTTGGAGCCAAACATCCTTATTTGACTTGGTAGAGCCTGTATTTGTCTTTTTCCTATGAGGTCTATCCATCTGGCAATATGGTTGATCTGCTTCCGAGTTGTAACTGTCGGATTCAATCGAAGATTTGGCTTGGAGATAGGGTACTTGTAACTGGCTCTATTTCTATTCTTTGGCTGCTTGAACTGCCCAGAGTTTAGATAAGGTAGGACTCTTCTTCAGATATTCTGGGTATGGACACATGTCGCGCGATCGTCCCGGGGCTGGATGAACACGTGTCGTAATCTCTAGGAGGTCGAAAACTGACCACTACAACTTGTATGTAAAACTAAATCAACACCTGCATGTATATGCAGTTCGTTTGTTTTGTTAGTCGTGGTTCATGCATTATCTGGTCGTAAGTGAACAAAACACCTAGAGTACGGGTGTTATGTCCATGATATAGTTCAACAACTTGCTATATGTTCTAGGTTTAATCCCAACAGTTGTCAAACGGGAGATTTAACTTGAGTAATTAGTAATGGGTGCATGTGAAGAGGTGGAGGGTGACCTCCATCCTATTTCTCAAAAAAAAAAGAAAAAAAAAGAAATGTAATTGACGATTTATTGATTTGACGTGTTTATGTTGGTCTTCTGTTTTGTTTGTAGTTCTTGATGATCAAATAGCAGTCCTAATTTCTCTTATAGATTTCAAAACTTTATTTAGAACTGTTGGAGCTTGTTCCTGTTGGATCGCCGAGATATTGATAAATGCGGAACTATCTCTGTTGGCAACAATGATCTAAAATACACAAGTCAACATAACACTAAAACAGAAGGATTAATCGTTAATCAAGAAGTAACTTACAAAAAGGAAATCAAATCTCAGAAAATGCACAAACGCAAACAAGAGAGATTTATCCTGGTTCGGTCCTTGTGACCTACATCCAGTCCTCAAGCCACCCGCTTGAGATTTTCCTTTAACCTTGATTTTGCAACCCAAAATCAATACACCATGTACACCACTTGACAAATCCCCTTCGCCAAATGTATACACCTTCTCTTCCACCAAGAGAACACCTTCTCTTCCACCAAGAGAATACCTTCACCTTGCACAACTTGCCTCTACAACCAACAAGCCTCCCGTGTACAATGATCACTTTGAGAATTACAATACTTTTCCTATAGCCTTGGTACTGAATGTGTATGTGGACAAGGTTCAGTATAGGAAACAAGAACTTCAGAGAATCTTCACAATGGAAATGTCTTTTGGTGAAGAACTGAAGTGGGAAAAACAGTTTTCAGCAGAATTTTGGCTTTGGAAAACTGATAAAATCTCTTAGTAATTGGCCTTTGGTATAACTTCCCTTTTTATAGCTGAAGACTAGGGTTAGTTAGGGAGTTATAGGTGCAATTCAAACAAAAGAAATGTTGGAAAACGTTGCACAAAAGACCAACAGTCAGAAACTGTCCAACAGTCAGAACTGCCAATTAGTCGACTTGCCCATAGAGTTAGTCGACTAACCTAGGCAAAATTCCTTCTATTAGTCGACTATGTTTAGCTATTAGTCGACTAGGTCAGTGGCCGTTGGAAGAACAGTTTCAGAATAACTAACTTCAAGTCGACTGCAACTACTTGATAGTCGACTTGACCAGTTATTAGTCGACTTAGGAACATGGGTTAGTCGACTAGAAAAATGTATTAGTCGACTATAGTGATTGTTGGTCGACTAATACACAAACAGAGAGTTGGGTCTGATATGACACAGGAATTAGTCGACTTGGGCTTTTGGGTTAGTCGACTACACATGGGTTTAGTCGACTATAGTGGACTTCAAGTCGACTAACAGGATACAGAAATGTGCGTTTGTGTCAAGGCTTTTACATGCTACTCATCTTTACAAACCACAACATATCAACTCTCCTTGGGGTATCTTGATCATGTAGAACTCTTGATTTCTTCATGTGTTAGAGCTCCAAATGTATTGTGTCACATAAGTCTTCAAGTCTTCATCAAAATAAGTTCCAACATTCTTCCCCTTTTTGATGATGACGCTTTATGTGTGCACAAGTGCTCCCCTTGCAGAAAATATGTTATATTTTTCTCCCCCTGCAGAAATTGGGTTATAACAAATATGAAAAGACTTTGTTCTCCCCCTGCAACAAATATATTAGTAAATATATATATATATATATATATCAACTTTTATATGGTACCTGCAAGATAGACGTTAGATGGTACCAAACATAAAAGATCATTTTAACCTTTAGGACTCCAAATCCATTTAGAATTTGGTTTCCACCTGTTAATATACACAGTTGCAAGAATCACATATATCATGCATGTATGAAGCAATATATGTATTTTTATCATGAAAACTTAAGTTCTTAGGAATCCATATAAACTTATTTTTCTTAGGCTTTCTTTTTACAAAAGAACTATATGGATTACTATAACATGAAGATTTTGCAATAAATCCAATACCATGATTATCATGTGACAATTTCTGAAAGATAATAAAGCATTCAAATTTCTTTTCCTTTATTAAACTTAGTCACATTTTGCAAAAGATCTTCATATTTATTTTTGAAAACTAACATGTCTTTATCCAATATATAAATCTTTCATTCAAAGACTTAGTTCCTTTTTCAGAAAAAATGTTCTCTTTTATACATTTCTCATTTTCAATTTTCAAAGAGATATGACTTTTTCAAACTCATCTTGTTGTTGAGAATTTATAGATGAACATTGTAATGCATAACATGAATTTTCCTTTAAAAGTTTCTCATTTTCTTTTGACAAAGCTTTGTTTTTCAGTTTTTCATTTTCAGATCAAGAAATAATTCATGGAAAGCATCAGAGAGTTCAGAATATGATACCTCATCATCTTCAAGTGCCATGTAACATAGGTTGACACGTTCAGTGGATTCTTCTTCATCAGATGAAGATGAATCACTGTATTCTAATGATGCTTCGTAGTTCTTCTTCTTTCTGAACTTCTTACTCTTGTACTTATCTTTCTTCTTAAGCAAAGGACAATCCATCTTCATATGACCTGGTTTATCACAATTAAAGCATTTGAATTTACCTTGCTTTAGAAATTTCTTGAATTTCTTTGAGAGCATTGCCATCTCCTCTTCGTCATCATTGTCCGTGTCGGAAGATGCATGGAAGGCGAGTTCTTTCTTCTTTGAACGGTGTTGTCGTTCGTCCTTCTTCCTTTCTTCTAATTGCACTTCATATGCCATTAGATTACCGATTAGGTTTCTAATGTCATATTTGAGAGATCATTTGCCTCTTCAATGGCGGTTGTCTTCTTCTCCCATTCTGGTGTGAGTGCACGAAGGATCTTTCGAACTCTTTCAACTTGGGTGTAGTTCTTTCCAAGGGATGCTAATGTATTGGTGATGTCGGTGAATCTTGTAACCATCTCGGATATGGTTTCATTCTCCTCCATTTTGAATAACTCAAACCTGTGGACAAGAACAGATATTTTAGATTCCTTAACTTTATTAGTGCTTTCGTGTGTTACCTGAAGAGTATGTCATATTTGATGTGAAGAAGTTGCTGTTGAAACACGGTTGAACTCTTCTTTGGTAAGGGCACAGAACAAGGCATTCATTGCTTTTGCGTCAAGGTTCGATTCTTCTTTTGATCTTCACTCCAAGCGTTGTAGTTAGTTGTGGGCTTGGTGTACGATACTTTTACGATGTTCCAAAGGTCGTAGTTGAGCGATTGCAAGTAGATCTTCATTCTACACTTCCAGTAGTTGTAGTTGGTTCCGTCAAATAGCGGTGGACGCTGTGTAGAATGTCCTTCTTTGAATTGTGATGAAGGGAACTCCGTTGCCATCCTCGTATGGTTGTTGCCTTGAACCTTGCTCTGATACCAAATGTAAGATCAGAGCGTATACGCCGGTTCAGGGTATGAATGTGAGGCCGGCTCTGATACCAAATGTTGGATCGCCGAGATATTGATAAATGCGGAACTATCTCTGTTGGCAACAATGATCTAAAATACACAAGTCAACATAACACTAAAACAAGAAGGATTAATCGTTAATCAAAGAAGTAACTTGCAAAAAGGAAATCAAATCTCAGAAAATGCACAAACGCAAACAAGAGAGATTTATCCTGGTTTGGTTCTTGTGACCTACATCCAGTCCCCAAGCCACCCGCTTGAGATTTTCCTTTAACCTTGATTTTGCAACCCAAAATCAATACACCATGTACACCACTTGACAAATCCCCTTCGCCAAATGTATACACCTTCTCTTCCACCAAGAGAACACCTTCACCTTGTACAACTTGCCTCTACAACCAAGAAGCCTCCCGTGTACAATGATCACTTTGAGAATTACAATACTTTTCCTATAGCCTTGGTACTGAATGTGTATGTGGACAAGGTTCAGTATAGGAAACAAGAACTTCAGAGAATCTTCACAATGGAAATGTCTTTTGGTGAAGAACTGAAGTGGGAAAAACAGTTTTCAGGTTTGCAGATTTTTGGCTTGGAAAACTGATAAAATCTCTTAGTAATTGGCCTTTGGTATAACTTCCCTTTTATAGCTGAAGACTAGGGTTAGTTAGGGAGTTATAGGTGCAATTCAAACAAAAGAAACGTTGGAAAACGTTGCACAAAAGACCAACAGTCAGAAACTGTCCAATAGTCAGAACTACCAATTAGTCGACTTGCCCATAGAGTTACTCGACTAACCTAGGCAAAATTCCTTCTATTAGTTGACTATGTTTAGCTATTAGTCGACTAGGTCAGTGGCCGTGGAAGAACAGTTTCAGAATAACTACTTCAAGTCGACTGCAACTACTTGATAGTCGACTTGACCAGTTATTAGTCGACTTAGGACAAGGGTTAGTCGACTAGAAAAATGTATTAGTCGACTATAGTTGACTGTTGGTCGACTAATACACAAACAGAGAGTTGGGTCTGATATGACACAGGAATTAGTCGACTTGGGCTTTGGGTTAGTCGACTACACATGGGTTTAGTCGACTATAGTGGACTTCAA
>JAVJIF010021356.1:0-105177 GCA_038442645.1 Agave tequilana
AAAGAAATGGGTACCAAAGACCACCTTTATACTTTTTGATGTAGGTGGGAGCTCTCGCATCACGTGAGAGTATTGGTGCCTTGAGGTGGATGCGTTCTAAAGCCTAAAAGAGAACCATTTGGATGCTTCACTCTCAAGGGGATTTGGTGGGAGGACCACCGTGGTTTGGAGAATTAGAGATGCACCTTCATCGGTTTTGGTATCATTCTCTAACTCCCATTTTTATTTGCATGCTTATCTTGTTTATCTATTTATAGCATGTCTTGTTTTATTGTTCATTATGCTTTTGTCATGTTGATTAGATTAGTGTTATACATGTTTAGCTACTTGAGCACCCATGTTTTATATGGATCTATATTTAGTGTTCTCACCTTGTTTAAACTAACATGTATGCCCTAGTTCTAATGCACATGCATATACATAATGATCATGTGAATGTTTATGATTTTTGTTCTTGTTGAATCATGTTTCATTGTTTCATGATAAGTATGATATTTGCCATGTTTATTAGACTTATGCTTTACATGATTAGTTGTTGAGACACCCATGTTTAGTATGAACCCATATTTTGTGTTCTCTTTATGTCTTAGCTATCATGTTAATCATAGGTTTAATGCACATGTCTTTGTCATGCTAATCATATGGTTGACCATGACTTTTTGTTTTAATGATTCATGTTTTGATAAATAACTTGTGTTGTAATAGCTTAACAATGGTGATGTGCCACATGTCTTGATGTTTATAGGCTATTATGTATTTCTTGATTCTAATAGCATGTGGATGTTCTTCATGATCATTTTTATGTCTTTCATGTTGATTTTTATCCGTTTTGTGCTTAATGATTTGATTACTTGTTTAGATGTTAGTTTTCATTAAGACTAGAATTTATACTTGCACATGTAGAGGGACACAAATAAATCTTTATATATGTTTGTACTTGGATGCTTATTTGTACCCTTTATATGTGCTAGTATAGCCTAGTTTTGATGATTCATGCATTTTAAACTTGTATTCCTATTTTTGGATTTGTTTTATGTATATGAGTTTTCATTTCATGTATATGTTTATTTTGCCAAACTTTAAGATATACATGTATACCCTTTGAGTCATTTGCCTTTCATGCAAATCTATATATATGGACTCAATTGTGTTTAGGGATATGTATGTACACTTATTGAGTTGGCAATTCATACATATACCTTGAAATGAAATTAGTTTTGGTGAAAATTTAGTTTTTCTTGATTTCGTGTTTATTTGTTTAACTTCATGTATATGTGTATCTTGTCCAAACTATTGATTATACATGTACATCCTTGAGCCACGTGCCTTCATGCATATACTTTTGTGGACTCATTGTGTTTAGGATATTGTGTGTACTTTAGTTTGTACATGACATACATATGCCTTGAAGTTTAAATCGTTTGGATGAATTTCATGTTTGCCAAGTGATTTCACATTTATTATGAATTTCATGTTTTTAAGATGATTTCAATTGGTGATTTCACATCTTAGATGAATTTCTATTGGCAATGAAAATCTAGCTTTTCAAGTTTTCATGTTTTTAAGGAATTCATATGAGCTTAATTGAACATTTTCATGTTGATGTGTGTCACATACCACTTGTTCACTCACCTTGTTAGTTTTCTCATGATTTGTTTTTCATTAGACTATGATATGAGCTTTATGGACTTTGAGTGTTTAGTGATCATGTGATTTTATATGTGTTTCATGAAAAACAATTTTGTTTTATTCCTTACTTGAAGGATTTCATACTAGTTTTTAAAAGTTTTTCCTATAACTAGTTCGTATTCTTCACTATGGTAGAGATTTTCAAACAAAGCTTATTTTCAAACCTATTTTTGAAAATCTCTACCCTCAATGGGAGGATGGATGGGAGATCATGTTCATGTATGCCTTATATTGAAAATCATTTAAAACTTGAACCATGATTGGGAGGTATAGTAATATGAAGTATACATTTGATCTTATTGTTATTTCAATTGGTATCATTGAATTCTTTCAATTGTATCAATCTTGACATTTCTTGTATACTCATATATATTTTGTATGTATGTATGCTTTCATTCCAAGAATATCAATTTCTATTGGTATCTATCTTTCATACATATATATATTTTATTTGTGCTTATTATATCCCTATATCTTTAGGACACAAATTAGACCCTATTATGAGCAAGTCCCCGTATTAGACCCTATTATTAGCGAGTCTGGATTTGGGTCTGAGTTGGATACATATTCTCTATACGCACCAGGTTAATAGGTAGAATATTTGCCATAAAGACTTATATCTTATCTGTCATAGTTGGGTCTGTGTTAGGTCCAGGGCAGATATAGGGTATAGTTTAAATTTTCCAAAGAATTAACTAACATTATTAAAAACATTACTAAAATCAAACAGTCACACTATAAAAAGAAACAAATAATAAACAAGCACTAACACAACATTTAAGCAAGGAATTTGAAATTAAGACTAATGTAATTGGAGAGAAACGTATTATCTTATTTTCTTAATACCCCCTTCAACTTTCATTTGTTTATCAAAATACCCTCTCATCTTTTAAAATCTCACTATACCCCCTTGAAAAATCTGTTTCTCATTTTAACTCAAAATGATATTAACGATGTTAGTAAAGTTACATTAGTGCCCCTCCCCTCACATAAAAAATCAAAACATGGGACAATTCTTTTTATCTCAAAACCCCCCAACTCACCCCTCACCCAACCGGTTGAGCTTTTTCCCCCAAATTCGAAATTCGATCAAAATTAGTTGGAATCAGTTGCCCGAAGTGATCGTGGAAGGCGATTGTTGAGGGCTTGTGTCATGAAAATCACAGTCAATCTTCGGAAAGAAGATGTTACTCGTGAGCCTCACTGTGAGTTTTTTTGGTTTTGTTAGCACAGTGAGAAGAGCGATTTAGAGTTTGCAACATTTATTCTGTTTGTTTTTACAAGGAGTGACAGAGAGTGAACTAGAGGGGTCTACTCAAAGCGAAAGAGTTGAAAGCTATGTAGGTCATTTTTTTGTCCCTCATCACTGTTTTCAGTGTTTTTTTTTAAAGTTTCTTCTTTTTTTGATTTTGAATCTTTTTTGTGGGGACATGTGGAAAAGGGGGATCCTCTCTATTCTGCTGATTGCACTATACAGAGCATGTGAGCTTTCATTGAAGTTACAAATTTTTTTTGGTATGACAGTAAACTTTAATGAATAATTAGTAAGTTAATTTGAAAATTAGTTTATGATTAGTTAATTAATTAAACTTCATTGAAAATGTTGTGAATTGAGGTGGGCGCAAAGATGCATGAGATCAATTAGCTTATTATCTCCAATGTGGGGTTTGAGTGACAAAAAGATATCTAATAAGCTTTGTTTAATCTGAAGATTAGAACAAGATGTGAAATTTAGTGTAATTTGCAATATCTGAAGCATTTTCCTTAAATTTTTATTGAAAATTGGACTTGAGTATATTTTTTTTTTGTTTTTGATTAAGAGTTATTTATACGCATACATGTTACGTGTCAGGTTTCAAGATGTTTGTTGAAATACACTATGGTGGTATTTTTAAGATAGTAAGGAGGAAGAAAAAAATAAGTGGGTGATAAAGTCCATGTAATAAAAGATTTTAACACAGAGTGGTCTTGGTTTGAATTACGATACCATCTTAAGCAGTTGGGATTGTAGAAGACTTTATAGTCATCATAAGCTCCTAGAAAGAGATTTGGACAGTGGTTTAGTAGTCATAGACTGTGATATTGCTGCACTTGAGAGCATGAAGTATCTTGAACTGCATCAAAATATTGCATACTACATTGAGCACCTGAAAGCTGGGACAGGGATAAAGGAACTTGTACTAAACTATTGCAAAGCTGACACTCCAAGAGGCAGAAAGAGCATTCTCTCTTCCAAGAGCTGTGAGCAGCACACTATTACTGAGCAGTAAATGTTACAGATAGAATATATTGTGGAGCAGGTGGCATCAGATGAAGTGGTGATGAAAGGTGAGAGAGTAAAAGATGACCATGTGCCAACAGAAGCAAACAAGGAGTTTCAACAGCTTTCCAAAAAGTTGACACAAATGAGTCTAGTGAGAAAAGAGATTTAGATTATGATGATCAATTTGATGATTTGCCTGACACTGAAAATGTTATATTTGTTAGGAGAGGGAAGAAATTATTGTTGAAGAAAATGATGAAGACAATGACAATGATAGTGACTACATGCTTGATGATATTGACAGTGATTCTAAAGACAATGATATAAAGTGGCTTTGACTGTGAATAAGAGTGATACATCGGACTACTACATCAAAGAGTGCTTGTGATACTCAAGGAACAACAACTAATGCAGAAGTTCAAGGGGCAATAACAGCTAATGCAGAGGATCAAGGGTAGCAGTAGCTAATACAGAGGATCAGGGGAGCAGCTAGTGAAGAAGAACAAGATGGAATGGAGAATAGGATTAATTCTAGAAATAATTCTGGTGGGAGACTCAGAAATAAGGAGTGGAAGATTGGTGGGGAGGAATGTAATGTAGAAGGTGTTGTTGAGTCATACTACTTCAATAATCAATCACTCCACACTCCAATAGTCAATCACTCCTGTCAAGGGCAGCAATAACTAATACATATGGACAAGGAGCGGCTAGTGAAGAACAATATGAAAGAGAGAATAGGATTAATTCTAGAAATAATCCTGGTGGGAGACCCAAAAATAAGGAGTGGGTGATTGGTGATGATGAATGTAATGTAGAAAGTGTTGATGAGTCATACTACTCCAACAAGCAAATCCTGCTATGCCTAAAGATCCAAGAAAAGCGTAAGGAACAAATAGAGAACTCTAGAGACTGCACTGTTTTTTTTTGCTCGTGATGAGAATTTTGAAGTGCAATAGAAAGGAAAAAACTTTATTCTTAATTTGAAGAAGAGAGTATGTGACTGTAATGAGTGAAACCTGACTGGTATCCCTTGTAGGCATGTTGTTACTTGCATCAGAAAGATGCAGAGGGATATAAAGTCTTATGTACATGTGTTTTATCATGAAGACAAGGAAAAGGATAATGACATATGAGGATATTATACTTCCAATACCAGACTCCTCAAAATGGGAGAAAGTCCAGTGCATTCTATCTATCTACCACATGACAACAGAGGTGTAGACAGACTAAAGAAGAAGAGGAAGAAAGGACCTGATGAGCTTAAGAACAAAAATTGTATTAGTAAGACAGGCACACTTATGTAGTGTTCAAATTGTCAAAAAATTGGACAAAATGCAAGAACATGTAAGAATCCACATGTTCCCAAACCTGTGAAAGCCCCAAGTGGAAATAAAGGAGGAAGACCAAGAAAGAAATAGAAGATAAGTTATGCACATGAAGATCAAGGGGGAATATATGCAAATATACCAAATGAGACATGCCAACATGTTGGAACAATAGTAATCTAAGTTCTAGAGGAGGTAGAAGCAGGAAAAATACAAGAGAGAGGAAGTACTTCTGGGAGAGGTAAAGGTAGTTCAAAAGAGAGGAAACTCAATAGATAGGGCCAACTCAAGAGGAAGAGGAGGCTCTAAGGGAAAGAACTTGGCACCAGATTTTATGTCACAAGTAGAAGAGAAACTTACCTTAAAAGTGTAATTCCTAATGGAGAAAATCATGGAATTACAGTTAGGAGAGAAAATAAAGGTTTTACATTGACGCAAGTAACACACTTCATCATTTCACATGATGAGTTAAATTCTTTACACGCTTTCTTATTATTGCATAATTTTATTCTTTTAAGATGCTGGATCAATGGGAATAATAAAAAATGAGGGTTTACAACAGCTGCTACAATTCTGAACCTGGTAACCATTATTTTTTTGCACATTTGACAATCTGAACATTTGCAGATTTGACAACCTCTATTTTTATTATAATTTAGGTTGGTGAATTAGTGGGTGGTAATCAAAGAATGAAAGCTCAGTCAAGGGGAGGTCACAAAAGTGTAGATTCAAGGTGCAAAAATGTAGCTTCAACTGTGGGTGTCTCATGGTGGAATTGCACAAGATGTTGGAGCACATGTTAATCAACCAGCTCCAGTAATAATTGAATCTCAAAGTTCTCAAGTGTCAAATCCACTCAGCACTGATATTTGTATATGATTCTAAGTACTTTTGAATGTGTTGATGGTTGGACATTTGTAAACTTTAATGCCTACTATCAAATATAATGATGAATCATCTAATGTTTGAACGTATTGAAGTTGGCAGGAATTTGGATGTTTAGAAGTATTGAAGTTTATGTTCTTGGCTACCTTACTTTTATGCTTTGGAAGATTGAACTTGGTAGGAATTTTCTTGTAGGCTTTGTAAGATTGATTGTACTCTTTATTTTAAGATGGTTGTTTGTAATTTTTTTAGAAAGTTTAAGGGGGTGTTTTGATTCAGTGATATTAGTTATTGTTTTGTTTTTTTTTTTTTTTGTACTGAAAGTTTAAGGGTTTTTTTGAGCCTTTTTAAAAGTATAAGGGGGTATTATGAGATAGTTATGAAAGTTGAGTGTTATTGTTGAGACTATTATGAAACTACAAAAGAGCTTTTTACTTATTGAAACTCTCGATTATATTGCTTTGAAATCACTTTGCTTATGCAAAATGTGTGATAATATGCACTTATGAAAAAATCAAAGTCTCACAGTGAAAATTAAAATATCAACTCATAAAAAATTGAAACACATTGGAAGATAAAGATTTTTCATTAAGAACAATCAGTCGTATTATAATATCACGATTTCTTGGTCATTATTTCAACAAAATTCAGAGTCTACTAAGAAAAAACCCACAAACCCCAAGTGATTACACAAATAACAGTGAGACACATTGTAGTTATCTTCATTTCCATAATAAAACTCTTTGTTTTTGACTTCATCTGCAAAATCTCTTTGTTTTCACTTTGTAAGTTGTGAGCTTGTGACTTCATCTTCTTTTGGATCCATCCGCTTGAAATACCCACAATTATTAATTTTTCAATTGCGACAACCAAAGAACTACCTACCAGGATTTAAAGACATCATCAACCGGCCGATCAAAGCACGATAACTGCAATAAGACTTTATATCAGTGCTCGTGCTTGAGGAAGACATACCAACAGGGAGACGCGAGCCCTAGAGGAGGAAGAAGAAAGGAGAATGAGGTTGATCCTAACCCTATATGAAGAAGAAGAATAAAAAGAAAGAATAATTGGGATTTTTAACTTAAAAACATAAAATCATGGGCTATACTCGTATTCAGTTAAGGGTATTTTGGCCATAAAAAATATCACGTGCAAGCAATATGGCTAACATTATAACGGTGGCTTAACGGAAGGGGTTTTGTGAGAATTTTAAGAATAATTCAAGGGGTTATAGTGAAATTTCAGAAGTTGAGGGATTATTCTGAGAAAACTGTACAAGTTGAAGGTGGTATTAAAGAAAATAAGTCAAACTTTTTCATTAACAATAAAAAGGGAAACTCAAAATGAAGTGGGCTTTTGTTTTGCTAGGGCTAGAGTGTTAATGAGTTGTGTGATTAACTAATATTGATAGTTTGATAAACTTATAACTTTCAAAAAGTCAAGTCATTTTATATTACTGTAATACAGACACTATATATTACTGCTTAATGACTAAACGGGATGATTTTGGGTCTGGATCGGGTCTACTTAGAAGTAACCTAGATCCGCCTGATTTTATGAACGACTCTAATTTTTAAATGGAGTACACGTTCCCCTTGTAAGTAGGCATGATACGAGTCCGGGTTAGATCCGAGCCGGAACCAGGTTCCGGTCCGAGCATCATGATTTGTAACAGTCCTAGTTGGCACGAGGCATCTCCGCTAGCTGAGCTAGTCAATAATATTCAGTTTCACTTTCACTAATCTCTTTTTAACAAGGAGGAAAATGTTACATCTTTTTGCCAAGAAAAGGCCTTACCTCCAAGCTTTTTATGAATGAGCATATACGAATGCTCTCTAGTCCTCGTCCAATAATCTGACAATCTTACTGAAGATTCATGAGTCAATTCAATGATCCATCGCCACCATTTCTTTTTATTGTGACACAGAACCGAGAAGCTGTGTGACTATTTGGTTTAATTAAGAGTTGGAGAGCGTGGGAGTTTAGTCCCATATCGATTGGGTGGAGGAGAGGAAGAGGTGAGATGACTACAAAATGGAGTTCTGGGCCAGCTTTAATCCATACTTACCTGGACGGGGTCCTTGGGTGATCACGAAGGCCCAGGCCTAGGTCAGGGGCCTGCATTGCACATTGGAGGGGTCCTGGCCTACCATCTCCCCAAGTGGGAGAGTGGACGTCATAATTTGTTGCTGAGGGGGGTACGCGCACGCGCGGCCCCCGCCCAATTCTTTATTTGTAAATATTTTTTGTGGCCCAAGTTAAAATTTTGGGGAGCTTGTAGATTTATTAATTAATTTTCAGTCCGCTGCGATTTTAAATATTTTTTTTGGAGTGTTTCGTAAATTAGCCTCCTCATTCTTTGGTCAAAGCCCGCGAATTAGAGCTCAGCGCATCACAGGGCCAATTGATCAAATTTTACTGTACTTTCTGTTTTTCCTCCTTCAGGTGATATTTTCCTTTTGGAGAGACCTGGCTATTCAATAATTTGACTCCCATTGGACGATGTATTTAGTTGTCCAATATGAAATACGTGTACAGCTCTATTCACTCCTCTTGTTTTATCATCAAATTCTTACCTAATTTTTCTATCAGAACTCTCAAATTATGAAAACTTTAATTCTTTCTTTCTATCGCACTAATATAATTGAAACTCTCAAATTATATAATATATACTTAAAATTCCTCTTTAATTCTTTCTTTCCATCGAACTAATATAATTAAAACTCTCAAATTATATAATATTTACTTAAAATTTTAAAATTATGAAAACTCTCTCTTCTAATGTTCTAATATAATTAGAAATCTTAAATTATGAAAGCTCTTTCTAATTTTTTTCTTTGAGAATTGAAACTCTCAAATAATGGAATCTCTTCACTCTCTAATTCTTTTTTTTTAATCCTATTACAATTGGATTTTTTCTTCTTTTACTTAACTATGTGCTTTTTTAATAATCAATTCTTTTGTGTGCTTTCTTTGTTAATGTTCTTTTTCATTCTTCATTTCCGCTCATTTTTTTGTATATTTTTTATTTTCTTTTTTCTCAAAATTCTTTCTTCCTTATTTTATAAATTTTATTCTTTATATTTCAATATTATTTTCTTATTTATTCTTTCTTTATTTTCCTATTTGTATTTTTTATTTCTTTTTTTCTATGGTGAAGAGGAAGAGAAAGTCAATATGTTCGGTGTAAATATTACTCTACTTTTGGATATATTGTTCTTAGTATCTCTGGGTGTTACTTTTCATTCTCTGTAAGGCGTGACTGGGCCAGTCGAGACCCTCTGACTTTGTCGACGGCTTTGATTGCTCCCGTCAAAATGGATCCTGATCTAGACAACGTCCTTAGGTGATCACTAAGACCCAGTCCTCATGGTGCGACCATCTCTTCTATTACTGTGTCACTCCCCTTTCAAAACTTAGCTCCTCTAAAATCGAAATCAGGTCACATAAAAGACCTTATTTTCATGTTAACTTTATTTTTTAGAGAGCTTATGTCGCAGTTCTCATGACCATGGTTACAGTCCTCATGGTCCCAGTCCTTATTATGAGTACTGCGATCATCTCTTCTCTCACTGTGTAACTCTCTTCTAAAATCTTAACTCCCCAAATTTGAGATCAGGTCATGAATCGCAGTTCTTGAGTCACATTTCTCACATAAAAGGGTTGCGACCATTTCAGCATCATCATTCAGCAAAAATCAAATCAAAAACTCAAACCCTAAAACTAAAAAGTCATCATTTAAAAAACGAAAATGATCAAATCCATCACACGATGATTGTTGAAAAACATCGACGAATGACTAAGAGAATGGATGAATAAAATCAAAAAGAGAATTTAATCGGCCAGATCTTAAAAAAAGTAAAATTGAAAAGAGAAAATAAAGTTTGTTATATGGTGGTGTCCAATTTGAAATGGACCATTGGCTGACATTGATTGAGACTGAGGCGAAAATAAATTGTAATTGAGGTTTTTCTAAATTAATTGATATTATTGTCCTTATTAGTCCTTATTATTGTCTTCATTAGTATTCATTCTATTAATATTAATATTAGTGGTTTATGGGTACATGAAAATTTCATCTATAAATATGCATACCCATATGCTTATCTCCAAAATAGAACATGAAGCAAAAGAAAATAACTCTTCATCTCCTTTATTTTCCAAACCACATCTCTAATCTTATATTATGTTTCATCCTTTACTTTCTCTCATGAGCATGTTGAGCTAGGGGCTCGTGATCAACTCCCCTTAGTGGTCATGCACATGAGGGATATCGGTTGAGAGGGGTTTGTACTGCTAGGGGGTTTGTTTGTCTTGATTGACTACATGAAGTCGGTGATATATACTTTAGGACAGTGATGACACGCCTAGCCTAAGGCCAATAACATCTTTATTATTTCATTATGTTATGTTCAACTGTAGAAAACTAAATATAGAAGAAAAATTTCCCGAAGCCTAAGAAATCAGGGATCAAGATGTTCAAACAGAATTTAAATTTCTTACAGGCCACTGCTACTTTAGATGTACCAGAAGAATACCCAGTTCATATGAACCATTATGTTTTTTTCAGATTGGCAAATCCAGTAGTAGTGGGATGCAACTTGGTGGCTACAAATTTTACACTTTATTAGTATAGTGTACATATGAATTTTGCTATGAATAAGAATAAAAAAATGTAAATCTATTTTATATTTGCAGAAATTGTTGAAATGTTGCTGAGAAGGGAGAAATATATTATTCTCTTTATTGGGAGATAGGAAGAGGAAAAGTTTTTGGAAGAAACTACACTTTTTCGGCGTACATTTATTTTTTGTGTAAAAAGTAATTTCTTTCTTGAAGAAATTAGGCTTCTTGGGTGTACATATATGAGAAGTCGATGGATTTTAGGGTCTACTATTAAAAGCAACCAGGGAAGCATAGGTCGATTAATTAATACTAATTAATTAGATTTATTATAAAATTACTATTCATATTTTATAATGAATAATAAAATAATCAGTTAATATTTTACTAAACCATTATTATTTATTAAACTAATCAACCATTGATTATTTAATAATTACTGACCAATTAGTAATTAAAATATTAAATATAATATCATGATTAATTATTGTTTTAAATCAATAATTAAACATATTATTTTTAGAAGTTATTAATTAATTAAAAAATAACTAACTCTTTGTCACTAACAGTAATTATTAATTAATAAATAGTAATTATTTTTTATTTCTATCGATAAGTTATAATAATAATAATAACTCTATAATTATTAGCATTAAGTATGCACGCTACTGCGCGGGTACGGGAAGCTACTGCGACGTACATACACAAGGCAGGAATACCTTCACGTATGTACGCTAAACATCAGTATAGTACATGAGTCACAGTACATAAGTACGTGGTAATATACATTCCAACAAAAAGAGTATAAGTATGCAGTTATCACAGAGTGTGTTATAATATTACATGAGTATTACATCACCAAAAGGCGCAAAAGTATGATTTACAAGTAGAAAAATAATATAGGAAGATGCTCACGAGCCGTAAAAAAGGATTCTCATGAACTATCAAAAGGTAAGCAGATCGGGAACAAGCTAGTGCTAATCCGCCTGCTCCTCAAGAAAAGTTTGATCTTCAATTGAAGGGTTCACTTTGTTCCAAACTTCAGGATCTAGACATGCAGGTCGATGGTTGTCAGAAACAATCCAACGAGTACGAAAAATGAAGCCAGGTGGCGTGAACAGACAAACACGTGTTTATCGGGTAATGTGTTGTATGCTCAGCCACACAAGCATAGATTAATCATAACAAGCAGTGTAACATAAAATCAGTATTGAGCCAATAAATGAAATTAGATTATTATATTATTATTACGACTTGTCTGATCCATATGTTTTGATATATATCCCGGTGTCCCAGCACACATACATCCACTTATTAGTAAGATGAGGTTAGTTATTAAAACTGATTGGAGATCAACGAATCATGTTTATAGTGAATCCCGTGCATACCTGAGACAACGGCCTTAGAAGCCTCCGTAGTAAGTTGGAACCTGTCGCTAAGCAGGGGTGCCAGTACACGCCACTGGCACACCTGGTGGCCCTCAAGTAGAACTGAACTTTCATTTGCATAAAATTTGACAATTATAAACACATACACATACTGATTCAATTATTTTTCTCAATTCCGGTGTAAGTTGCCCGATTATTACAAATTTATGTCTGTGATGATTGGTTTACGGTGATTAACATGAATATAATAGCAGGAGGAACATTGATACAGGAGTACATGATCTCTGAGTATAACTTGATACCAGGTGTCAAGTTCTCGTAAAGGTGATAATCATGAGTCATGTAATTAACAGGGCAAGTGTCATGGTACCGAGTGAAGTACAACAATACAAGTAAAATACATGATCATGCCAAGCCAGTACAAAACCATTTCAAACTCTTCACATCCATAATAATATTAATTATAAATTAAACTATTAAATAGCTATGCGGAGCTAAGCAAAACTGGAGTGAAGCTAGGCTATTTCTGGCGAGGCTATAAGCCATAGGTGAAGCTATGCTCTTAGCACATAGCGTAGGGCTCACAATAGAGCTAAGCTAGCATGCAGCGCTAGGCGCTAACGCACTCGGCGACTAGCACTTGCGGCGAAGGTAGCGTAAGAATGCATATTAATGCACACGGCGAAGCCACGCTCGCGGCAAAGCCTGATGCACGCAGTGAAGTAAGCATATGAATGTTTTGCTAATTCATGCGGTGAAGCTAGACGCTCGCGATGAAGCAAGTGTACAAATGCTTTCCTAACATACGCGGCGAGCCACGCTCGCGAGGGGGCTAGCGGTAAAAGTGCTGAGCTTTAAGATCGCACACCAGGCGGAACTAATAATACTTGAAGGTTAAGCTCGCAGCTAAATAATAAACCCGATAATTAAAATCCCAGGAAAATATCAAAGTAAAGTACTCACCTAGGGTTGCCCGGAGGCATGATGAGAACGACGTGGAATCCGGTGGAGCTCTGATGAAGCTAACACACGAAGTGCGAGGAGAGAGAGAGATGAAACAGGAGAGAGAGAGAGAGAGAGAGAGAGAGAGAGAGAGAGAGAGAGAGAGAGAGAAGAGGGCACGCCCGAGGGACGACGCGGCTAAGGGGGTGGTCGGGGGAGGGCACGGCCAAGTGGGTGGTCGGGAGGAGGGCGCGAACAAGGGGGTGGCCGGGGGGAAGAGGTGATGGTGGTGGCAGGGCCAAGTTAGGGGAGAGAGGGAGAGGAGAAAGAGAGTGGGAGTGGGAGAGGATGTGTGTGTGTGTGTGTGTGTGTGAGAGAGAGAGAGAGAGAGAGAGAGAGAGAGAGAGAGGAAATGAGAGGAGAGAGTTATATATATAAGGAAAAGAGAGAAGAATGTAGAAGAGAGGAGAAGAGAGGAGGAGAGTAGAAGGGGAGAGAAGAGTGTGGAAGGAAAAAAGAAAAAAAGAAAGGAAAAGAAAAAGGAGAGAGAAAAAAGAAAAAGAAGAAAAGAAAAGAAAAATAAGGAAAAGGAAAGAAAAGAAAGGAAAAAGAGAAGAAAATGGCTAGCCTGAGAAATGCTAAAATCTGGAGGGGAAAAAAGGCGAAAAACGGGATACATGACTGGTTACGTATTCTGGGATCATGGTGTAACACAAATTTTAAATCTCAGTCAAATCAATAACACAAAATTTTAAAATCCTAAACATTGTCTGAATCCAACTGGAGAATCACGAACTTATAATACCCTCTAGTTAATTTGGAATTAAAATTGGTAATAGAAAGAGTTCCTTTTCCTTGCAGAATAAAAAATTTTCACACGTGAAATATACAAATTGTTGTTCTTTATCCTAAATTTTTTTTTGAGTGGTTTAATTTTCTTTTTTTTTTCTTTTTCTTTCCCCTTTAACACAAACTAAGTTCCTTGAACATAATAGCATTAGGCATCCCCATAAGCAGAAATTGTGTTTTAGTGCAACTCCATCCTCGGTATGTGTTTAAAAGTCCTTGGGCCGCATATGATTTAGGCATGCAGCTGCATGGTGACACAAACTGAACTATTCTTTCACCTTTTACTAAAGATTAAAGAAGAATACTATGTGCTTGCCACCCAAAAGCTAATGTAAAGTAAAACGACAAGAAAGGGTTAAGGCTTATGCAGTGAAGAGTGCTCAGACTAAGAAAAGAGAAGAAACACTAGAAAATGATAGAGAAAACTAAGAAATTATAAAAATAATATAAAAACAAGAAATTAAAGCAAAATCTTCCCGAATTATGTGAAAATATCTCCTTCACGGTTATTTTAGCACGATCAAGCCGGTTTAAGTCTGTCTTTCTGATCTTTTCCCTTTGTGTTCTTCTGGTCTCTAATCTTCTTTCCGTTCGGTTTGGTAAAGAATAAAAGTAAGAAGTCAAAATTTTGTTCTTCAGGACAAATCGGTATGTCCTCTAACCCTAAAGAATGTTTCGATTCTAAAGTTTGAAGTAAGAGCTAAAGTGTCTCAAAACAAATATAATGAAAGTGCGAGTGTGAGAGCTTAATTAGGATTAGATTTTGCTCATATGCTATGCACATGAAATAAAAATAGAGTTGATCTTAAAATAAAATTTATTAAAAGTTATTTTCTATTCCTTTTTATAATAATTTGGAGTACCTACATACGCATACACATAGATCGTATAACTACTGTAGCGAAAATGTACCTCTTTGATGCGAAGGGTTTATCCTCGAAAGAGTGTTCTTCTTCTTGACATTGGAAGGAACTATAATCAACCTTGCGTGATTCTTCATCACGATTCACGATCCAAGCAGAATAGATGACTTTGTTGGAGGCTTGAAGAAGATGAGGAGTTACAATTCATTGCACGCAATTGTATATACTTTCTAGTTGATTTAGGGAGAGATTATCCTCCTTATATAAAGAAGGCCAACCCTAGTCCTAACCCTTGTAGGAGTATCCCAGTTCCTCAACAAATCTCATCCGTTGACTCAATCTGACAACCCAAATTGAAAGTTCACCTAGAGGGGAGTGAATAGGTGAAGCGCTAATCAAATGCAGAATTATAAAAACTATAGCTAACAAATCCAACACGCAAGAGAATTCCAAAGAGTGAAGCCGAATTTCGGTGAAGGGCTCTAGAACCTCTCCTCAAGTTTCCTATTTTACAAGAGTTGAGGTGCTTCAATAACTCTCCTAGATCATAACAAATGTAGGCACAATATCAATCATACATCAATAAGCAATAATAGTAATGCAAGATATAAACAAGTAGAGTTGAGAGATAGCGAACATAAACACAAAATATGTTTCAAGGGTCTCTGCCTTCACCTATAAGAATTTTAACTATCTCCACAAAGAAACTCCACAAAGGAAACAACCCCTACACAAGAGGCAGGCACAAAGCCAATGAACCCCTATATAACAGGTGGGCACAAAGTCAAGACACAAAGCCAATGCAAATTGCAAATACACCTCTACACAAAAGGTTAGCACAAAGATATTTGAGAAAGTAGACACTTGGAGATCACAAAGATCACAAAACAAAATCTCACAATAACAAGAAATCCTAAAAGGATGATAGAAATGATACTTCAAGATTGTGAGAAAATTAGAAGTTAGCTCTTAAGAAAATACTTGGAAAAATTTTCTTGAAGAAATAGAAATTTGAAACTTGAAACTTGAATTTCCCAAAAATTTGTTTTCTTGATTTTTAAAACTTTAAACATAAATTTTCTCAATCAAAAATCTTTTCAAAATCTTGTAAAAATCTTCTCAAAGGCTTCTAAAATTCATGTAAAAAAACTCTCTCTAATGACACCTATTCATAGGAGAAAGGTAGAGATGATTAAAGATTAAACCCAGGTATCAATACTGTGATTAAACCCAAATAAAATAAGATATATCCATTTGATAATAAAACAAAAATACTCAAACAGAAAATAGCCATTTCTTGCAGTTTGCCGGAGGTCGATTGACCAGACGGTCGACCGCTAATGGATATAAAAATAGCTATTCGAGCCAGCGGCTGACCGCTCGGTCGACCGAGCTCAAACAGAGAGCTCAACACTCTGGCGGTCGATCGAGCCGTCAATTGAAACCGACAAAAAGAGAGCACTGCTCCTACTGTGGTCGATCGGTCGGAAGACCGACATGCATATGCACAAAGCAGTGCAAATCCAGTCGACCAGGCGATCGACCGGCTCAAGCCTAAATTCTGATTTTTAAGTCCTTTTTAAATGCATCTTTAAATCCATAAATCTTCGTAAATTCTAAAAAAATTAGTTCATGTAAATACATTAAGGCACCAATATGTGTGAACAAAAATTCAACACATATTACAAACATGTGAACTATTTTTGAGATGTTAAATACTTTTTTTTAAATACAAAAAATATTTTTCCATAACTAAACTATAAATTAAAAAACAAGTTTTTTTCAAAACTTGTATATATACAAAAACAAGTTTATTACTCTCAATTTAAGCACAATGTGCATGGATAGAATCCAATGCAATATAAAATGATATGAACTTGTTTTTGAGAAAATTCATTCATGAAATCAGAAACATATTCTACATCAATCGAAATGGGATAAACAGAAACACCGAAACTTTTGATATTAAAAACTAATATTAAACTTATGTGTGCGCGCGCGCTTGAGCCATCAAGTCTAATTTAAACTTTACACAAGATCTAGACATACAGACTCTAATCTACTTCTTCATGATGTTATCATTCTTCTCCGCTTGACTCAATTAAAAACTTGATTCCTTAGAGCTAAACTCCATCTTGAGTGTTTGATGTGTCTTTTAGACTTGAGCTCGTGAATCAACATGTGTTAGCTTCAAAGTTGACTTTGAGTCTCTTGAGGAAGCTAAACACCAACTAAGATCTTGATCAATATCTAAAACTTAAACAATATAAGATCATTACTACTATAACTACACGAGTTAATCATCATCAAAACTAGGCCTTTGGGCCAACAATCTCCCTTTTTTTTATAATGATAAAACTCATGGAGTTATATATGTATAGATTAGTGAAAATTTTGTAAAAGCTCCCACTTAACTCATGCATAACAAATAAACAATAAGATATTCAATAAAATTTAATTTCTCCCCCTTGCAAAAACAAGTAAGGCATAAACATATATGCAAAATATGAAACATGCATATATAAACACTAAACTCTCTCCCCCTTTTTATCAACTCATCAACAAAGTGTTAAACACACCAAAGTCAAGTAATATATATGCGATATAAATTCATTATGAAGAGAGGCATTAAGTTAGCCCGCTGCATACATGTATTACATGGAGAAGGGATGACTAAATCCTAAGCCACATAGACATAATATATAATGTACAAATGGAGATGTTTAGCTCCCTATACACATATGCTATATACAGAAGAGAGATCAAGTTCTTCTTTGTACAATATATTCATCACAAATTTACATATAAAGGAGACGTTAAGTTAACTCCCCTTGCATATATAAGCAATACATATCAAAAATAAATTTTAAAAACAATTAAAATTTTAATTTTCTAAAGGATAATAATTGAAGGATACCAATTGTAAACTTGAAATCAATTGTAAGTTTGAAACAAATTTTAAAACCAACATAGATACCAATTTGCAAAACAATTTTGATACTAATTGAAGGTTTAAACACGAAACCAATTAAATAGATAACGAAAGTCCATAATATCAATTTAAGACTCTAAGTAATTTAAAATATAGATACCAACTGTAATAATTGATACCAATAAAAAATATGAACAAATTTTAAAAAAAAATATTTTTTCTCAAAAAGGATGGAAAATACCAATTAAAGTCAAAGAATTTCTCCCCTTTTTTAAAACAACCATATAACTAAGGCATAATCTTGTAAAAATATATCAATTTATTTTGAAATGAAGTCTAGCTAAGCATGAAACTAATTGTGCTATAAAAACATATATGGACAATGTTAAACATGCACAATCAATCAAAAATATGTATGATGCCAATTGAAATACGACTTGAAAATATAACGCATACATATATA
Organism: Agave tequilana; assembly: GCA_038442645.1. NCBI lineage: Eukaryota > Viridiplantae > Streptophyta > Magnoliopsida > Asparagales > Asparagaceae > Agave > Agave tequilana. The sequence goes on from JAVJIF010021356.1 coordinate 18,226, forward strand.
GATAAATATAAATGAATATATAAAAATAAAATATCATGAGAATCATGTGTATAACTCATTGAAATCACCAACCTACATATATAATTAAAAAAATAGTCATTTAATCATACAAGGCATGAAACCCAACCATCCGCTTAATAAGGGTGGTATTTTAAAAAATAAGTATTTGAAAATATTTGAAATACCAAATGTAAAGAACGACTAAAAATACATTGTAAAGAGAGTACATGTATAAATGCAAGAATCAACAAAATTAGAATATTCACACATAGCTAAGTAATAATTGAGTACACAGAGATTATGAATCTAATTTGACACAAAATCAAGAGTGTATCTCAAAAGCTATACAAGTATATCACAAATTCTAACGAGATTTGCATTTAAAACATAATCAAAATATGCAAACTATGATATGCTAAAAATCATCCAATTAAAGCATATGTAAACATAAGATGATAGAATTAATCTCCATTTCTCCAAAACAAAGTGGTCTTCCTACCGAAACTCCTTGATAGTAATGCATCCATTCATTTGTTCATCAAACACCGATTGCATTCATCACCAAAGCACCAAAATTCTCTCACATATTGAAGAGCCCACACTTGTATCAAAAAAAATTGGCATGGACTTTAGTATCCAAACTTTCTTGGGTCCTTGAATGATAGTATTTCGAACCAAAATATTTGTATTTAAAAATTTTAATCTATCAAAACAAAACTTGGATAGATGACCTTAGCGACACAATGTGAACAATGACCCATGTTGGCATACTTCTGAGTATGATGTGTATGTGCATGTTATGGGGTTTTTGCATGAATTTGTGGAACTTGTTTCTTTTGAAACAAGGATTTCAATCTTTTATGGTCAAAAACACATTAGCTTAAGGTTGAGCCAAAATAATCAATTTTGTTCTTCAAAACACAAATCTCATTTTTATCAATATTAAAGAAACAATATTAACATGAGAAGCACAATCTTTTTTTATTTGAAATCAACTCAACTTTGTTTTTCAAAAAATCATTTTCTTTCAAGACAAAATCAAGTTTTGAAATAAAGCACATTTTCTTTCTTCAATTTCAAGTTTCTCTTTCTTATTAAATCATATTTTTCAAAGATCTCTTCACTACATAAAGTAAGATTATCATATGATAATTTTTCATTCTCATCAATTTCGGATTCCGAATTTACCTCAAGGGGGCTATCCCCTTGGACCATGAAACACCTATGCGCGGAATCATACTCAGGTTCACTATCTGAATCCCAAATGGTAGCTTTCATTGCTTTCTTCTTACTTTTTCTTCTTTGGTCACTCCTCCTTTCACTGTTGAGGTACATATTTACGTTCTTCATTAGGAAAGTTAATTTTTCTTCATCTTCCGAGGTGTTGGAGTTGCAATGCCTTTCTTCTTGAGTTCTCTTGTAGAGGCCTTGGGTGCAACACCAATCTCTTTTTGTAACTCACAATCTTTTCGTACATTCATCTCCATTTCATGGGTCTTCAAGTTTCTCATTAAAACGGTGAAGTTCGTATCTTCCTTAAGCTCTTTCAAGGTGGTAGTTTTGACTTCCCAAGCTTGAGGAAGTGCTCTAATAATTTTCCGTAGTTTTTAATTATTGTTGATAGGCTTACCTAGGAAATGAATGCATTAGTAATTTTAGTGAAACGGGTAAGCATAATCTATAGATTCATTATCAAACATATGAAAGCTATCATATGAGAATTATGCAAATCAATCTTAGCTTTCTTGACTTGTGATGTGCCTTCATGAGTAGTGATCAAATTTTGTCAAATATCATATGTACATGTATAATTTATAACTCTAGAAACATCATCATCATTCAAAGCTTGTAATAGTGAATAATGAGCTTTAGAATTGGCAATAGATTCCTTAATGGTAATTTCGTAACATGAGTCTTTATCTCCCTTGGGTCAAACAAATGTTTGCCTATAGCTTTGGCTAATCTACTACCCAAGAAATTCAAGAAAACGGTCATCTTAACCTTCTATATTAGGAAAGTTAAGTCTATCAAGCTTGGGTCGATAATAAATACTAGATTTACCAGTATATGCCATAAGTGTGCAAAACAAATATGATGATTAGTAAAATAGGACCTCTCTAAGGTGGTTAAACCGAATATTAAGAAAATCAAGTTTTAATGCCAATTGAAAGTTCACCTAGAGGGGATGAATAGGTGAAGTGCTAATCAAATTTGAAATTATAAAAATTATGACTAACAAACTAACACACAAGAGAATTCCAAAGAGTGAAGTCGAATTCCCGGTAAAGGGCTCTAGAAACTCTCATTAAGGTTCCTCTTTTATAAGAGTTGAGGTGCTTTAATAACTCTCTTGGATCATAATAAGTGTAGGCATAATATCAAGCATATATTAATAAGTGATAATAGCAAAGTAAGATATAAACAAGTAGAGTTGAGTTGAGAGATAACAAACGCAAACAAAAAGATATTTTTTGAGATTCGAACCGCTTGCTTTTTGTCCTCGCCTTCCTCTAGAAGGATTTTCACTATCTCCACAAAAAAAAAACTCTACAAAGGAAACAATCTCTACACAAGAGGTGGGCACAAAACCAATGAATCTCTACACAAGAGGTGGGCACAAAGCAATGCACAAAACAAATTCACCTCTACACAAAAGGGTAGCACAAAGCATTTGAAAAAGTAGATACCTGGTGATCGCAAAGATCACAAATTATAAATCTCCTAAAAACAAGAAATCCAAAAAGGAAAGATAGAAATGATAATTCAAGTTTGTGAGAAAACTAGAAGTTTTGAAATGAAGCTCTTAAGAAAATATTTGGGAATGTTTTTTTTTTGAGGAAATAGAAAATTGAAGCTAGAAACTCAAATTATCCAAAAACTTAATTTCTAGATTTTTCAAAACTTTAAATAAAAATTTCTCAATCAAAAATCTTTTAAACACTTCTCAAAATTCTTGTAAAAAAACTCTTTCCAATGTCCCTATTTATAGGAGTAGGATATAGATAATTAGAGATTATACCCAAGTATTAAAACAATGATTAAACTTAAAAAAAGTAAAATTAAATCCATTTGATAATAAAACAAAAATATTCAAACAGAAAACTAGCCGTTTCTAATAGTTTGCTAGAGATCGGTTGACTGACCGATCGACTGCCAACGACTATAAAATAGCCGTTGGAGCCAGCTGTCGACCAATCGATCGATCGAGCTCAAACAGAGTGCTTAGCTCTCTCGTAGTCGACTGAGCGGTCAATTGAAATCCAGAAACATAGAGCACTGCTTTTACAGTGGTCGACTGGTCGATCTACATGCACCACACAAAGCTGTGCATATCCGGTCGGCCAGGCGGTCGGCTGGCTCAGTACTAAATTCTGATTTTTGAATTATGTTTAAATACATCTTTAAATCCAATAAATCTCTGTAACAAAAATAAGTTCATGTAAATACATTAAGGCACCAGTATGCGTGAACAAAAATTCAACACATATTACAAACATGTAAACTATTTTTGCGATGTTAAAACCATTTTTTTAAAATACAAAACTATTTTTCCTATAAATTGAAAAACAAATTTTTTTCAAAACTTGTATAAATACAATAACAAGTTTGTTAAACTCATTTTAAGCATAATGTGTGTGGATAGAATCTAATACACATATAAAATGGTATGAACTTGTTTTCTGAGAAAATTCATTTAAGAAATCAAAAACATATTCTAGTTAATTGAAATGGGTTAAACTGAAACACCGAGACTTTTGATCTTAAAAACCAATATTAAATTTGTGTGTGTTCTTGAGCCATTAAGTCTAATCTGAACTTTACCCAAGATCTAGACATACAAACTCTCATCTTCTTCTTCATGATGTAATCGTTCTTCTCCGCTTGACTTGATCAAAAACTTGATTCCTTAGAGCTAGACTCCATCTTGAGTGCTTGATGTGTTCTTTACGCTTGAACTATTGTGTCAATACAGGTTACCTTCAAACTTGACTTTGAGTCTTTTGAGGAAGCTAAATAGTGTGACGCCTCCATCTCAAACCATATACAAACTTCACGTTCTTACATCATACCAATTGTTAGATCGGGGGATCATCAAGACCACCTGTAAGTGGTGAGCCACTGAACTACCAACTCTTTACCGGAGTGAGAACAACTCTTCTAACCTTATATAAAAAAAAAGCCAAGGTCTTGACTTATCCAGATTAACCAGCTCACATCTTCAGTTCGAATATTCCCAATATCTCAATCAATAAAGAAGAGTATCCATCCGCCACGGAACAATCCGATAAGGCCCACATTTTCGTCAAAAATGAAGTTCTGGTTGCACTCTACCAGTAGATTTGTAGGTGATCTTTCTTTCACATTGATGCCATTCTGCTTTCCTAATAACTTCTCGCCTAGTTGAATCTATCATGACTATAGGGAGAGTATGAACGTAGCAATACTGCCTTTAGCCTTTCCGACACAACTGAATGTCTCTAAGGTAAAGGTGAGAAACATAATGACCAAATGTGTTATCCATTGTTCATTTGCTCACACAGTAGCGAACCATGGATCAATTCGCCTACTCCAAACATGGTCACCAAATATATGCAATAAGATAGCACGTTACGGTGAAGCAGCTCCTTGAACGCACATCAGTGAATATGACATTATAAATACCCTACAATTCACAGGCCCACACACTTAGACCTGCCACCTACCACTCGACAAGTGATTCCTCACTTCTAGTGGAGATGCGTGTTTAGCTATATGATAGGTATCAAATATAAGAAATGTCTGTTCGATCACATAGCGACTTTTAGGTGCATCTCCTCCAAGCCCGTTGCCCATACAACATCAAGAGAAATCCTTCGCGTGAGACTACCAGTCTTAACCTACCTCATTTGCCAAATTTCTGTGCTTAATCAAATTTCAAATGTCTCAACAAGTTTTATGCACTAATAGATAAATATGTTATTGATTGCTAACCATCCAAAAAATAGTGTATAAAATTAAAGTATCATCCAAAAACATGAATCAGTCGAAAAGTATTATAAAATATCACTACATCTACATTAACATCTATATAAATCAAAAACTTTAACATGACTGAAAAATAATGTAGAGTCTAATGGCTTGGTCAAGTGATCAAAAACCATGTACTCCATTGGTATATACTCAAGTGTGACTTTTTTGATCAGTTTCTGATGAAGTTGAACTTCATATCTCTGTGCTTAGTCTTCACATGGTTTCTTGCGTTCTTCGCGTGACCTATTGATGCCATGCTATCATAGTGAAGAGTGCTTGGATCTGATGAATACGATACGACCTGAAAGTCCCAAAGAATTGCCTCAACCAAATGGCTTATTGTGTTGCTTCTGAAGTCGTGACGTACTTGGCTTTCATTGTTGACAGAGCTACTACTAACTGCTTCATTCTACACTAAGAGATCGCCCCTCCTCCGAGTAAGAAGGATGAGGAAGTCAATTTGCGCTCGTCCAGATTGCTGGCATAATCAACATCTGTATACCTGTGGAACCGCAAATCAGACCCACCATAGCATAACATGTAGTTTGTCGTACCTCTCAATTATCTCAGTACCCTTGGTATTTGAGAGAGTAGGACTGGGATTCAATTAAACATGTCTCAGTAATTCAACAATGAATCGAGATGAGTACACAACATTGCATACATCAAGCACCCGGTGATGTTATAATACAATATATGTGCCACTTGCTGCTACTGCTGCTCAAGTGTTTGTGGACTATCTTGAAGGCTAAGGTGATTGTTCTTTTCAATTATAGTCAATATGGGTTTCGATTTATGCATCTTGAATAATTCTTAGATGTTCTTCAGGTACATCTCTTGCGAGAGATCGAGAACCCTCTTAGAAAGATCCCTGTGGATCTTAACTCTTGAGTACGTAACTCGCATCACTCATGTCTTTTATATCGAAGTTCGGTATCAGCCAGCCCTTGGTGGCGACAATCATCTCCAGATTGTTAGAAGCTATCAGTTTGTCATTGACATGCAATGCCATGATAAGAAACTTTTCATTTGATTGCTTAAGATAGACACAATGATGCTCTTCAACAATTGTAAACCCAAACTGCAGTATGGTTCGAAAAAATTGAAATTATCATAGTCTATATATTTGTTTCAGTACATAAATGGACACTTGAGCCAGCAAACTTTGCACTCATGACCTTTAGGTACAAAGCTCTCTAGCTGATATATAAAGATCACCTCATCTAGTTCTCTTTGAAGGAAAGTTGCCTTAATGTCCATGTAAACAAGTTCCAGATTCAGACGAGAGACCAAAACTAGTATCGCGCGAATCGAGGCAAACCTTACCTCTGGGGAGAAAGTATCCTCGTACTCTACCCTCTCTCCCTAGTTATAACATATCGCCACGAGACGTGCTTTATACCTCTCAATAGATCCATCTACCTTTTGCTCATTTGTTCCCAATAGCCTTGCGTCCGGTAGGTAAATCCACCAATCACCAAATTTCAGACATAGTCCGTATCGACTCCATCTCATCTTTCATTGCGTCCATCCAGTCCCTTGCATTAGAATCAGAAAGAGCCTCTTTGACAGATCTCAGTTTCGTACTGCCATGTAGTGCCACCATGCGCACATCTCCCTCCATCTCAAAATGACGATGAGGGATAGTGTCACAATTGTTTCAACATAGCATATGAGATTTTTGTGAATGTGGCACTGCATCATTCACAGGGTTGTTTCTTCCACTTTCCCAGGAAGCGCAGGCTCAGAATCCTTTTGCTCCACTGGACAATTTGGTGTGCTCTCATCTAGCTCGTAGAAATTTGAATCTTGGTTCACCTCTCCTTTGCTAAGGAATTCCTCTTCAAGGAAATTCACATCTCGTGACTCTATCTCAGTCACACTTCCATCTTCGTGTTCACCGAGGAACACATACCTTTTTGAATGACCCGAATAGCAGATGAATATGCACTTCTTCCACCTCGAGCCCAACTTCCTATTTAGGTGGAAAGTGGTGTGGACATATGGTGCTGAGCCCCATGGCTGCAAATTTTCAAATTGGGCTTACTGTCGGTCAATAGCTCATAGGGTGTGGAAGGTAATGACGTGGAAGGTACATGGTTTAATATTGTAACCAACAGTTAACAGGCATCTCCCCAAAAGATATTGATAAATTTGCATGTGCCATCATTGAACGAACCGGCAATGTCCTATTTCTACGTTCTACCACACCATTATTTTAATAGAAATCTACGCCTAAGCCAAAATCTAATTGCTTCGACATGGAGAGGAGGTTGCGCCGAATCCCTAGAGCATTTAACACATCATGGATGAGCATGTGAAATCTAGTCTGAGGGCACTGATGCCGATCACTTATGTACTAAAGTCGTTTCCTATGAATAGTCGCCTACTCCAAGATTGTACGTGCCGGTACTCCACGAACCCGTCTCTATCTCGCGCTACATGGTCCGATGAACTTGAGTATTTTTCTTTGCATGCCGACATTCCCGCTCAAAGTAACACAAAGCCTCGCACACCTGACAGTGACAAGCCATCTTGGCTTTATCCTTCTTACCTGTACGCTTCTCGCGCTTGGTATTCTCGGCTTCTACATAGCCTTCTCTTACGGATTCGTTTTTGATAGAACATTTTGTTGAACAAATATTGAGATTGCTAAACCAAAAGTTCAATCAACCACATGTTTTGATGATTTCCAACTCATGTAGTTAGTGACTAATGATCTTGAAGTTGTGTTTAAGTAGATACAAGTTGTTTATCAAGAAATAAATTAATTCAAGATCATATTGTGAAGCTCAATCTTAACCAATTCAATTTTGGAATATATCTCGTTGAGGATTGGAGCTAAAAGAAGTCGGATTCAATTCAAGACACACCGAAGACTTCAACAGTTTCAAGATAAGAAATTTGTGTAAGTGTAAGTCTAGAATTTGTGTTAAAGCTATAGTTTTTAGAGTTGATAGTTCAAGCTTGACACACACACGACTTTTTATTTGATGGTTAAAGAGTTTTTCAAAAGCAAAGTTTACACAAAAATCAAGTTTATAAAAACAAGTTTCAATATATTTTGGATTTGATAGAAAATTGATTTTAAAATAAGTTAAATCTTAAAAATAAGCTCTACTATATAAAATATGTAATGGAGTGTTTTCATACATATTAGAGCTCAAATATATTTTAAGAAACTTTTTTTATATGATTTATGAAGTTGAAATAAATTTTATAAAAAGTTTTGAGAAACCTGTTTTCACTGAACTGCTTTCGAGAGCCATTATTGGCACTGTCAAAAATGGATATTCAGCATGCACGTTTTTGTGTTTTGAGCTGATAAACTTTCAACAACCTTTGTGTACGCTGTCAACAGCGTTTTCCAGATAACTTAGAAAAGTTCAGAACAGACTTATTTTCAACATCAGTGGTAGTGTTTTTCACTAACTGTTGAAAGGAGCTTTCAAAAACTTAGTTTTTTGCTTTTGACAACATTTTCTAGAAAGTTTGGTTTGTCCCAGGGTGGCTCAGATTTTCGACAACACACTCTAATTTTTGACAGCTATATATTAAATGTCAACAGTGCTTTCGACAGCCAATGTAAATTTTCAATAAATAGATTTCTGGAATTTAAAATTATAGATGTTTGTGACCGTTGACTTGAAAGTCCTGCACCAACTTTCGACAGCTAGTTGACTTTCTCTGCATGATTTTAGCAAATGTTTTTTTAATTTTTTTTTGATTTTTGGCTAAAAAATTAAAACCTTATATGCAGAGTTTAATATCAAGTTTTAGAACAAAAGTTTAGCCAAGATTTCTAATAGTTTCAAGTGCTAAGTGGGCTATTCAAAAGTCTTTATAGCTTTATTCTTCTAATCTCTCACACACAAAAGTTTGAGTCTCTAAACCTCCTACTATAGCTATAGAGTTTATACTTGAGAGAAGTTTCTCTGTGATCGAAGTATGATCAAAATTGTTCTTTGATCTTGTGTTGTAAACCTCAAGTGAAGAAGGTTGTGAGAAGTAGGTCTTGCAGGATAGCATCATTGTAGGTGTTAATGCTCCAGAAGTCGATCCAAGAGGGATCTTGTTGTAAAAGTTGCGGCTTCAAGTTTTGGTCCTGCGGGGTCATGTTTTAAGCGTTTATTGGTTCGTAAATCGATTATAGTTCTTGCATCTCCACAGAAGGATGAGACCGGGATGTAAATTTATAGTGCTTACAAATGTAACATTTATCCCAAAATAACAAACTTGAGGATCAAGCTCAAATCTATTTCTTTTTCCTCAAGTAACAATCAGATCTAGCATTTCAGTAGAACCAAGTAAAATAGGTCATAAAATTATTTGTATGGGTATCTGGTTCATATTTTCAAAGATTCATCTCTAGATTTTATAAGACACCATTTTGCTTCTAGGATCTATATCCGACCTAGTAAACTATTTCTTGTGATTCTAAAGGTCAAAATCCTAAAGTTCAGGTTAGATTTTAGATAATATTATCAATTATCAAGCCCCACACCACTCCCTAATTCAGGGCTCTTATCAGTGAAATGGTTATCAAGTTTGGTCATATAACTTTGTTTCTTGTCGTTTGCTTCTTCTTTTAGTGTGTGATTCGAAATTATAAACATTTTACTATTTTATAAACAATTGTAATATTTTTAAAACGTAAAACAGAATCTTTTCTACGAGGGAAATGTAAATAGAAATCTACGCGGGGCATCAGGATGTTGATTATACTCCCTTCCTCATATACTCGCAAGTTTAGAAAATTTTGATTAGTTGAGATCATGGATATCTTGGTAGTAATTGTCTGGATTCTGGATCTGTTTACAGATTCAGGCCTCGAGGTCATGTACCTTTTCATTAATTTACAAAACAATAGTATTAATCTATCTTTCTTCATTTTACACGTCTTTTTACCTGTTTTCAAGCATGTCTCTGATCTAACTTGTTAAAACCATAGCCAAGACCAGAGGAAATAAACTGAACTTTTTGGCTAAAATATCAAAAATAGTTTTCCTAAAGTGCTTAAATGATCATTTTTTTTTTTTGCTTAAACTAGAATTGGAAGGATTGTAGCAATTTCCCTTTTTTTTTTTTGGGTGATGTAAGTGAATTTTCTCTTCCCAGTTGGTCATTTTCAAGCATCAAACAGCCCTAAAACTCGAGCATGGTGACCTTGAAACTAGTACCACGTAGTTTCAAGAGCGTCTCAATCATAAACTGTGTGACTATTTGGTTTAATTAAGAATTGGAGAGCGTGGGAGTTTAGTCCCATATCGATTGGGTGGAGGAGAGGAAGAGGTGAGATGACTACAAAATGGAGTTCTGGGCCAGCTTTAATCCATACTTACCCGGACGAGGTCCTTGGGTGATCACTAAGGCCCAGGCCTAGGTCAGTGGCCTCCATTGCACATTGGAGGGGTCCTGGCCTACCATCTCCCCAAGTGGGCTGAATTTCTAAAATTGTTTTTTTGTGGTTGTTCTTTTGCTCTTTGGGCTGGGCTTTTGAAGACTGAAAAATAATAAAGCTTTAGGCTTGTTGCATTAGAATCTTCGCACACAGCCCACAAAAATAGAGCACGTGCCCCTACTGGCTATCTATGACATTAGAACTTTATTCCCACGTGTCCCTCTCGAGTAATGCTCGGCTGGCAATTCTTCCAAACTTAAAATGAGAAAAATAACCGCATAAACCTATTAGTTGTATGATAATGTTTCCACCCATATAAAAAAAGCGAAACATAGTTCATGTATCGAAATTTTTTTAGTGTTGTATTTCTTTAAAAGTCCATCAACACATGCTATTCCACGTAATTTAGAGCCATACAGGTTTCTAAGAATATTTATAGAAAGGACCTCATCAACTTGATACTTGAAATAGAACTAAAACATATCAATAACAAAATTAGTAGGCTAGCTTCTTAAAATGAAATTCTAAAGAAAGTTGACAACCATTTAATTGCAAAATAATTTGCACAATAAATAGGAATTTTTTTGTGCATAAAATTATAAACTAGAATAAATAAAACTAGTTTTTTGGTAAACTTTTGGGAAAATTTATTGGAAGATATTTCTCTCATTTTTTTTTTTCCATTTAGCTTGAAAATATAACTTCTAAAATTATTTATCTTTATCCACCGAAACCAAACTTCAAGGAGATTTATGGCCTATAATTGGATGCAGACTGTTTCATTCGAGTAACTACCAATCAAATTATATAGAATAAGAAAACTTAGTATTGGTTTGATGATGCTTCCTCTCAGCTAAATTCCTGACTCCGCGCTTTGTTAAGAACCCACACCAAAGACTCCAATGCTTAGGGATGACATCATATATTGGCTTTAATGTGCAAATAAACCAATAAATATATCAAGAAATTGGTGTCAGATATGTGCAATGACCCAGCCAACAACATATGTGGTAAACTTATTTTGCAAATAATTTATATTATTATTTTCGTAAGGTTTTATTTGCATCCATATCACATCACTGTTCTTTCTTTGCGGGCTAAATTCGAAAACCGCTGTTCATATTTTTTTTCATTGTCTCTTCACTTTAGAGCTTTGGGTACTGAAAAGAAACCACTTAACACTAACTTCTTGCTATCTTTTACTTGTCACTTTGGGGTAATTGAAGGCTATCCAATATTTCACGATATGAAACTAACTGATGTGATTGTGTCATTAATGCACTCATGTGTCGGTTAGCATGAGCGGAATCAAAGAATTTTTCAAGTAAAATCTTCTTCCATCATGAAGCTTGGGGTTTGAACTCATCTTGATCTCACTTTCCTTTACATAAATGCTGCAAGCCACCATAACTTTTTTTTCGACACTCTTGTCATAATTTGTTATAATTTTAGTACTCTTACACACGGGCCTCCCTCACTCTCACTCTTGTAACTTTGTAGCTTCACATTTTTTATTATTTTAATAATATATCTTTAGCGCTAAGATCCCACCTGACCCTCAAAAAAGGGGGAAAAAAAGTGTTCTAAACTGAGACAGTCTACAACTTTTTTCTTTTTTTATTCTTTTTAAACCAATGATCTAGCACAAAGAGAGAATATAATGGTTTGTACTGAAGACAGGTTTTATAGAGATTGTTTAAAAATAATGTTTGGCTGGCCTATATTACTTAACGGATTGGGCGTGTTGAAATCAATTTGGGATTATATAGCTTAAAATCCTACGAGAAGTTTAATTGTCCTTGGAATAATCTCCTCCTCTTATGTTGTTTTCACCTTCCTTGAAGAACACCCTTGTTTTCTATATTATTTAAGTTTTTGTGCTTCTTGATAGCTTAGGAATCTAGAATTTAGAAAGAACAAAAGAAAGTATGAGCATTTGCAGTTCCAATTCCAATTCCTTTTTCATCATCTTTTATTGTTATTGATAACCATCAGTTTCTTTCGCTACAAATTAAGAACTCAAAACTCTAATCATATTTGCAATGGTCACAATATGCGTGGCTGCAACCCAAACCCACCCCGCAGCCGCATTTGTGGGGCCCCCGCTTGGACAAGCCGCGTCCATTCCGGTTTTGCTCGGGCATTTATGAGCTTTGTGGTCAGTGGCGCAGTCAAAACTTCAAAGTAGGGCGAGCACACTTTCTTACAAAAATCCGAGTTCTCCGTCGATTGTAAATAAAGACACACACCGGCGATAAGGACAACGCCAGGGGACTCCATTGCACGTTGGAGAAGCTCTCCCTAAGTGGGAGAATGGAGCTAGGCCTATCAATGGATCCGGTTTGGAACTGTACCCGATCAGATTGGACGACTCTGGTAATCAGTCCTATATTTGTGCACCCAAATAAAATTTGGACATGTTTATTCTACTATTAGTAAACGGGTTGGGTCTGATTTTACTTGAACCATACTTAATTAGATTCGAGTCCGTTTAATTAATAACCCTAACTCTAAGCCTTAACCCTCTCAGTCACTCTCTCCATCAGCCTCTCTCAGCCTCCCGGTGTGTCGGATCGCCTCCTTAACACTAACCCTAACCCTCTTAGTCACTTTCTCATTGCCTCCCTCTCACTCTCCCTGCCTCCCTTTCTCAGTCTCTCGGCGTGTTGGATCGACTCCCTAACACCAACCCTAACCTTAATCCTCTCACTCACTCTCTCCATCCCCTCTCTCTCTCTCTCTCACTCAGCCTCCCTCTCATGTCTCCCTCACAGCCGCCCCAAGGGAGAGGAGGAAGAGTATTCTCCGGCGAGGGTTTGGGTGAAGAAGAGGGAGAACTCGGGGTCAGAGAGCGAGCGATGAAGGTGGATGATGCGGGACATAGTGTTAACGAGCTCGAAGGAGAGGATGCCAATTGGACCGTGGGAGGTGGTGAGATAACCGGGTTGGGTCGGGTAATTGGGTATGGACCCATCATTAAAAGGAACAGGTATGGGAACAGTTGTTTTGAACCCGCGGTTAATTGGGTCGGGTCTGATACCTTTAATGGTAATCGGGTCTGGGTCTTGTAACTACTGAACCTGACCCGTTGACAGACCTAACTGGAACTCGTACGCGCAACACCCGCTAATTCTTAAATTTTAATTATTATTATTATTATTATTATTATTATTATTATTATTATTATTATTATTATTATTTATTTATTTTATTTTTTTTTGTCTTTGGGCTGATAAGTTAATTTACATTCAAAGCCAATCCTTAATTACAAGATATTTTATTCTGTTTCTCCGGGCCTTAACTATTTGTAGTCACTAGCATTTCCCTTCTTTATTCTAGATAGCCTACCTTGTTTGATAAATTGAGGTTCTTTTATTTTTATAGGTCGTAACCTAATGCAAGCGAGATTTACACTCCAACACTCTTGTCACTACGAAGAGATTTTACCACTGTACTACAATGATATTTGTGTTAAATAGAGTTAAGAGAGTAGAGTTAGGAGTTTTCTAAAGAGAAAATTTGAGAAGAGTAAAAAAGAACATAAAGTTAACTCCACCAATTTTGAATTGATGTAAGAGTTAAGTACTCAGCCCTAAAAAGTAGGGGACAAGCTGCGTATAATTTTTTCAAAATTCCCAAAATTACCTTTGATGAGTCTTGTCATAATTACACACTAGTTCTTACTCTAATTGGATGTTAGGAAGAGCTAGGAAGTTAGAAGACTATCTTTCTGACTCCTGTTGCCGTACAAGGCCTTAGACTTTATTTGGTAAGTGGAGTTGAGAGAGTCGAGTTAGGGAGTTTTAAAAAGAAGAGTTGGGAAATGTTAAAATTAGAGTTGTTAACTCATACACCAATTTGAAATTGGTGTACGGATTAAGCGCTTGTCCCTAAAAATAGGGGGCAAACTGCATAATATATATATATATATATATATATATATATATATATATATATATAGTGAGTTGATCCCCTAAGAACGGTTCTCACGAATTCATGTGAGAACTTTCACGTGGGCCGTCGGATCTGATAGAGATCTAGTTTTATTTAATTTGATCTATCAGATCCGACGACCCACGTGAAAGTTCTCACAGAAATCCGTGAGAACCGTTCTTAGAGGATCAGCTCTATATATATATATATATATATATATATATATATATATATATATATTTTTAAATCCTCATTTTGTGTTTGTCAAGTCATTTAATGATTACACACTAATTTTTAGTTTAAATGAGTGTTTTTGAAGAGTTAACAAGAGTTATAGACCTAACTCTTGCTAACTCATCTAACCAAACATGGCCTAAATTTAATCTATAACTTGATGAATAATTTCAATATTAAAGATTCAAAATGTCATATCATAATATGAGGCTAATCTAATCAGTAACTCAATCAAAATTTTAATAAACATAAAGGTTAGGAAAATAATGAAAAAAAGAAATCATCAATTGATATATCATTACTTGATCAAATGTGAAATCTATTTTACATTGGCAGAAATTGTTGATTGAAGGCAGAGAAATCTAAGATTTTTATTTTTTTTGTTGTGAGATAGAAAGAGGGAAAGTGTTTGGAAGAAATTACACTTTCTTCGGTTTCTTTTCTGAGTGTAAAAGGCATTTTTTTGGGGAGAAATTTGGCCTCTTGGGTGTACATAGGTGAGAACATGGTAGGTTTTTAGGGCTTGCTGTTAAAAGCAGCAAAGGCAACATTGGTCATTGATGGTACTAATTAATTAATTTTTTAATGAAATAATAATTTTAATACTTCAAATAAACCATAAAGTAATTAATATTAGTTATTAGTAGGGGCATTTCGCTACACCCCCTATGTCGAACCGTAACTAGAAAAAAACTCAGCTTCATAATTTTGTTCGCTTTAACCATCACCTTCTTTTTTAAAGTAAGAATGTGCGCTCACGTGTCAAAAGTTGAAGCGCTCATCAAATGTGAAAGACGAAAATGCCTCTAAGTAATTGCTTCGAAAAAGCGAACCGCTTCAAAAATGCTTTATTTCTCACAAAATGATCACAGTATAGAAATTGCGACTATGATCGCAGTTCTCATAAAAAACCTAATTTCTAAGGACTGCGACTATGATCGCAGTCCTCACAAAATGATCACAATCCTATTTCTGAGGACCTCATAAATTGTACTATTTATGAGAACCGTGATCATGATCGCAGTCCTCGAAAAATATTTCTGAGTCTTTATATGATTGCGATCATGATTGCAGTCCTCTTTATTAGAACTGTGACCATCTCGCAGTATTCACAAAATGTCCTATTTTTAATTTTTTATGAAAATTACGACCATGATCGCAGTCCTAAGAGGACTGCAACAATGGTTGCAATCCTCACAAAATGTTCTATTTTTGAGGTTTTGTGAGTATTGCGATCGTGGCCCTATTTCTCAGTCAGTCCTCACAGAACTCATCGCGAAAACGAATAAAACAATAACAACAAAAAGATCGACCCGCGAATTACTCTGCGTTGAGATTAAATTGAGGGGTGAGCAACATCAGGTATAATGGGGAAGGGTAAAATAGGAAACAAAAATATATAAACAAGTGGTTACAGTGATGAATCAGTTTTTGCTGACGTAGATGAGGCTGTAGCGAATCAAATTATGACGTTAAATTTTTTTTCTAATTATGAGAAAAAGTAGGTGGCTACTGCGAAGTATTCCATGTTAATAATTATTATTATTTAGTTTATTATGAATAATAATTGAATAATAATCAGTAGATTAGTAATAGTAGATTGGTTGTGATGTAACTTCAGCACCGACCTGCTTGTGCAAGTACTTAGGCCGGCTCTGAGTTAGGCACGTGGTGAGCACAGAGCGAACTATTCTTTCGCCTTTTGCTAAAGAATACCTTGTGCTCGCCACACCATACAGCATACGCTACTCTTTGGAGGGTTGCCCTTTTCTTTTGAAGAGGGCCCCAACATTTCTAGATTTAAATATTTTGCCTTTCTATTGTGAACAATTTAGTTATAATGCTAACGGTTTCTCTCTGAAAAGTTAATCCTAGTAATTCATGGATCCAAACCAGTTAACAAATTTAAGATTCACTTGAGCTCAACATCCAAATACTATTAATTCGTGTGGTGCGAATTTCAGATTATTCAAAATTCAAATCTAATATCCAAATTAAAACAGTTTTGTTTCGTTCGAATTTCAATTGGAATATTTTTTTCTTTTTTTTTTGAGATAAACAATTGAAATAATTTTGTTAGGTTAGATGACAGATTTTATTCAAATGTAACATTTTTCACAAAGAACAAATGTAGCATTTATCCGTATCTTCTGACAAACTTGAGGATCATGGTCCAAATGTAATAATTTGTGAAATTTGTACCGAATGTAGCATTTACTCGTTTTCAAGCATGGTTCTGAGCTCACATGTTAAAAACCAGTGAGAACACAGCAGAGGTATTTAACCGAACTTTCTAGCTAAAATATCAAACATTGTTTTCCTCTTACGTTTTCGGACATTGTTTTCCTCCAACTTTTAAAGGATAAATTTTTTTCCCTTAAACTAGAGTTGGATTGATCAGAGCAATTTCCTTTTTCCTTTTGATGCAAGTAATTTCCTGTATTGAACTTGTATGATCTATAAGAATATGGATAGAGGTAAACAAATACTTCAGAGAATAAGAACAAAAGACTAATCTCTCCCAAATTGTTCATTTTCAAGCATCAAACAGCCATCAAACAGCCCTCACTCAAGTGTGACACCCCTGTGAAATTCATGAGCTTTTCAATCATAAACCATAACAAATATTCTCTTCAGACTTTCTTGTTCACAATACATAACTACATCCAACACTCAAAACTAAAGCATTGTTCTTCCATTGTAGGGTTGTTTTTCTCTGAAGCAACAAATAATACAGTTACTATATTTGGTGCATTAGGGGAATGCTCTTTAGATGATGTCTGTATGGAGTAAAAAGGAGAAATGAAAAAAGAACCATGAGTATAAGCTCAATTAGCAACGACAGGTTGACTGAGGCTTCAGAACTGAGAAGCAAAATGAATAAACCGCAATTGTTGAATGCATCGCTCTGACAGATAACAACCATCATCATCAACCTGATAAATTGACTTTTGGACCCAACATAACCCACCCTCATCCTAGTCCCATGACCGAATCCTACTCCTTCGCTGGAAGCAATGAATTCTAGGCAATGATAATGAATGCGATCTGCATCAAGTGCAAACATCTCCTCCTGTCATGTATCTTACACAATGTTTAACCTTCTCCGAAGCTCCTCAACAAAACTGCTCTTTGAACTACCTCCTCCTCGTTAGCTTCAATGTTCTTTAATTTGACCACACCACTATTAAGTTCTGACTCGCCCACAAACACCACCCAAGGGATGCCACATTGCTTCGCACGATTAATATGATTCATTACCCTCTTTGTTTGCCCAAATTCTGCTTTTATTTTTGCATCCCATAGCTCACTCGCTAGCTCTGCAGCCAAAGTGAGATCCTTCCCAAGAATAGCCACTAAAACTTGAGTTTCGGTTGCACGAGTTACCTGAAAAAACAGATAAAAATAGTAAAGTAATGTCAGAGAGGAAGTGGTAACACTACTAAACAAATCAATGGAACATCAAATCTCTCTTGATAAGCAGCTAAAGGAGAGAAGCTGAAATTTTAAGCACTAAAAATATACATCGTGAAATATGTTTGGTATAGTTGTGAAGAAAGTAACTCATGAGTTTTCTTTAAGCAAGTGTTTAAGGGTTTTTTTTTTAAGGAAAAAAATCTTCAAATCACCTGAATCGTGATATCAAAAGTTTCTAATTTAAGTGAAAATTCAAATTTCATGATTAGACTTTTGCATAAGACAACATCATTGAGTTTGTCCATCTGGATTTTCTTAGATTCATACCATATTGTTCAAATCCACAGTACAAACCCAATCCCTCCTCCAGACTAGATCACAAAACCTAACACATCTATAATGCTAACGAAAAGACAAAGTTGGGATATTTGAAAAGGGATCCAATTGTCAAAATTTGTGGAAAATGAATTTGCTGACAAAAACTTCGGGAAAATTACATTTCCACATGGGCAGTTGAGTAGACGTACTATAACTATTACCCTAAATCTCTCTACTGCCCCCCCCCCCCCCCCCCCCCCCACCACCACACCAACCAAAAAAAAAAAAAAAAAAAAAAAAATTAACAACTTATATTCCACCCCAATTCTTACAAATTACCATCCAAATAAAAAGGCCAACTAATCTGCATTATCTGTATATGGATGGACTTTTCTTCTTCGCAATTCATTTACATGAAGAGCTGCAACTTCAAAATGACACAGCATGAGCTCCATTTTTAGAGTTGCCCTACCAGATTTTCTTAGGTTCCTACCATATTACTCAGATCCTCAGAACAAACCTGTAGATCACATAACTTAACATCTAAATTATTTCCACATAAATTTATCACTGTTCCTTTAATATCTATACTACAACAAAAAGATGAAGTTGGAATATTTGAAAAGGGATTTCATTGTCAAATTTGGCCATGTGGATAATGAATTCGCTGACATGAAAACACTTAGGAAAAATTAAATTTTCGCATGGACATTTGTGTAAGATGCAATTATACCCATATTTTCTCTGTTTCACAGTTTTCCCCCATTACAACTTAGATTCCACACCAATGCTTAAAAATTACCATCCAAATATCCACAATTGCATAAAGTTGACCTAAAATTGAACCGGGGCTAGGTTTTCTTATAGATTCCACATCTCTCTCTAGTAAACACAATAAAAGAGTCTCAAACAATTGTAGATTTAGGTCTCAAGTCTAGATGAAGTGTGGAATTTTTCCGTGTGGCATGATCCCCATTGATCACCTAAGCAAGGACAGGACCCATCTAAACAGCCATTTTACATGGGTGGACTAATGAGAATGAAGCCACAGGGGGAAACAACAGATTAATTACTCGTACTCCAAACTTTAAGTGATGCATATTTCAAATCTCAAATCAAAATAAGAAACACCTTACAAATTGTAGTATGTTATGCCTCTTTGTCCAAATAATACACTTCATAAGAATATATAATATTAAGGTATGAATTATTTATTTGATTATATCTCTTATAATACTACAATCTTATAAGTGTGTAATTTTAGATCTTCTACAACGTGCATTACATGCTTGGCATACTATTAGCATATCGGTAGCCATAACATTCATGTGCGATAGATTAGCTTATAGCTCGAACAAGCCAGGATCGCTGCCAAATGGGTCTAGGCTTACCAAAGCGGTAAATTGAAGGGAGTCTACGCATATTACATGGAAACTCAAGTTGAATAGTAAAAAACATCACAAAATTTATGGTCACTGTCAAAACAAGGTTTAAATATCTTAGTATTGGTATTGGTACCTGCTGATGGTTTATAGTAATTGAAACAATGGAGGCTACTTTAAGAGACAAATTGATGTAAAAGACTGTATGAACACTTATCACAAATTAAACAAGCTTATGACTCACTACTTTTTCCAGTTCAACAAGCTATAATAAAAGCATCCACAGAAGCACTTGAATGATAATTTGCACTAGATGTTAACTACAGAAAAAAAAAATTGGTTGATATTCCACAACAATCCCAAGAAAGCAAGACTAATTTACAGCAAGATTTCAGTAAGAAACCACGCCTATCACGGTTCACTAAGGACCCAAGTGGTTCAGCAGAATTTAGAACATGACTATTCAACTATGCTACCCACATAATCTCCACACTTCATACAAACTCTTTATTGTGACCTCTGTACTCAAAGTTGCTGTCTTCAGAAATATTCAGTATTCTTGCATTCATAAATGCATACAAGTTACCACAGTAATTAACTAAGCCTTGATGTTCATAATGCATACAACTGTAATTAACTAAGCCTTATCCAATTACATCAATTCTTAGGGAACATATATACCTGGTTTTCCAAACCATTGAAGATATTAACCTTAATGAGTGGTGAAAACAAAAATTAAAATATTTACCTGGTTCTTTTCTTCCATGATTGCAAATACTCGCTCAATTCCGAGGCTGACACCAACTGCTGGTACCTGTTTTCCACTGAACATCCCTACCAAATTGTCATAACGCCCCCCAGCTGCTATAGAGCCAACCTAAACAAATTAACATGCATTAATAAGTAAGAAAAGAACAAATAAAAAGCACGCAAGCGCGCGCGCGCATACACACACATATGGGTAAAGTGTTTCTAGTAAGTCTCCTTAGATTGTAATCTAAGGAGACAGCTTAAACCCTAACATCACGATTTTTTTTCCACGATCCGACCGTACATTATCTTCATAATCTAATATATGCACATATAAAAAATCAAGTGATATGCAGTTCGTTTACTCATTGATCCAATCGTTCCATTTTTGTTCTATTATTTAAAAACCGTTAATATTTGAACCCAAAGAAAATAGAGTAAACAAACTTTAAATCACATGATTTTTTATATATGTACATCTTAGAACATGAATATGAAATGCGCGTCGGATCGTGAAAAAAAAAATCGGGATGTTGGAATTTAAAGCCGTCTCCTTAGATTACAATCTAAGGAGACCTACTAGGAGCACTTTTCCTATGTTGTGAGTAGTTTGACTAGGATCCTATCTATAGGATTTGAGCATAGATCCTATCGCGTGAAAATATATATTATGCAACTAAAATTAAAATCCAAACAATCAACATGATCTAAATCATTTCAGATACCTAAAAACAAAAAACAAATATTTTGTGATTTCTTCCATGTGTATCAAGTGCCTAAAAATGATCGGTTAAAAGTAAAGAGTTTTGATGATATATGGCTTAGAAAATACAAATTGAAATCCAACATTTGGATCATGATCTAAACCTTATAAATATTTATTGTTGCTTTTGAAACATTCTAAACCGTAAAACTTAATAACTCACTACCTTCGATGTCCATTTTATGACTACTTGATGAATGGGTTCGAAATCTGAACATAGCTTGAAATTTGATTTTTAGACACTTCAAATGATGTAGATCAACTTCAACGGAATGGATTATTTAAAATGGACACCCAATCACCTAATATGTAGGATTTGGTGTCAATCCTTCCGAGAGGAGTATAGTTTGAACTATATATATATATAATATATATATATATATATAATATAATATATATTTATATATATATATAGAGAGAGAGAGAGACTTGTGTCATTCCGAAAGGATTCGAGGCTGAATCCTTCCGACTCAAATACAACCTACGACATCTGAATGCAAGATCCATTCCGTTGAAGTTATCTACATTATTTTAGCTAGCTAAAAATTAAAAATCATGTATTTTGAATATTTTTTTTTTTGCCCATCCATCAGTAGCGCAAATGGATATCCGAACATAAGCATATTGCTAAATCTACGTCTTTAGACATACAAATTCTCAATCCGTCCATTTCATCATAATCTAAACACTTAAAAAACCCCCACACACCACCAATTTTTAATAGATTTCAAATATTCTACACCGTTAAAACTAACCAAATCACTATTTTTGGCCGTCCATTTTGCGCCTACTTGATGGATGGGCAAAAAGTATTCAAAATACATGATTTTTAGTTACTTAAAATAATGTAGATCAACTTCAACGGAGTGATCTTGCGTTCGGATGTCGTAGGGTTGCATTTGCGTCAGAAGAATTCGCCTCGAATCCTTCCGGAATGACACAACTGTCTCAGATAGACTTGTCTCATTCCAGAAGGATTCGAGGCTAAATCCTTCCGACTCAAATACAACCCTACAACATCTAAATGCAAGATCCACTCCATCGAAGTTGATCTACATTATTTCAAGTAACTAAAAATCAAAATCATGTATTTGAATACTTCTTACCCATCCATCAAGTAGGCGCAAAATGAACGGCCGAAAATAATATATTGCTTAGATCTACGTCTTTAGACATACAAATTCTCGATCCGACCATTTCATCATGATCTAAACACTTAAACACCCCTCACACGCTAATTTTTTTTAGATTTCTACACCATTAAACTAACCAACTATTTTCGGCCATGCGCCTACTTGATGGATGGGCAAAAAGTAATCAAAATATATGATTTTTAATTTTTTGTTACTTGAAATAATGTAGATCAACTTCAACGGAGTGGATCATCATGCATTCAAATGTCATAGAGTTGTATTTGATTGGGAAAGATTCGACATCGAATCCTTCCAGAATGACTCAAGTTTCTCTCTATATATATAGCTTTTATTCTAGTGAGAACCGGGCTCATAATAAGCTTCGTGCGAACTCCACCGTGAGTCACACCATAAATGATCCAAACCGTTCATCATGATCTACATACTCAATTAAGTTAACATGAAAAATCACACAATTTCATGCCCTTTTTACTCATGCATTAAGTGGTTCACAAAATGTTATATTAGCAGTCGAAAAGATGTCATTTGAAGCATAGGTAAAAATATCCGGAATCACGTAATTTTTCATTATTAGTCTAATTTGAGTATGTAGATTAAGATGAACAGTTCATATCATCCATAGAGTGGTTCACCGTGGAGTTCGCACGAAGCTTATTGTGAGCCGGTTCTTACTAGAAACTTCCCTATATATATATATATATTATATATATATATATATATATATATATATATATATATATATGGGAGGAGAGAGATAGACTCGTGTAGTTCCGGAAGAATTCGAGTCCAAATCCTTCCCACTCAAATACCAACATCTGACATTCAAATACAAGATCCACTCTGTTGAGTTGATCTATATTATTTAAAGTAACTAAAAATAAAAAATCAAGTGTTTTGAATACTTTTTGCCCGTTCATCAGCGGCACAAATGGACAGCCGAAGTAGTGTTGGTTAGATCTATGTCTTTAGACATACAAATTCTCGATCCGGCCATTTGATCATGATCTAAACATTTAAAACCCCTGCAACCCAATTTTTATTAGGTTTCAAATGTTCTACAGACCGTTAAACTAACACACTATTTAGGCCGTCCATTTTCCCTACTTGATGCATGGGCAAAAGTATTTAAAATACTTGATTTTTAATTTATAAATACTTGAAATAATGTAAATCATCTTCAACAGATGGGTCTTGCATTCGGATGTCGTAGGGTTGTATTTGAGTGGGAAGGATTCGGGGCTCGAATCCTTCCGGAACTACACAAGTCTCTCTCTCTCTCTCTCTCTCTCTCTCTCTCTCTCTCTCTCTCTCTCTCTCTCTATATATATATATATATAGTGTGTGTGTGTGTGTGTGTGTGTGTGTGTGTGTGTGTGTGTGTGTTCAATTGAACAGTTGCAGAGAGTAGTGCACCTTCACCTTCTGTATGACATCATACACGGTAATACTGAGACATTTCAAAAAAAATACTGTGCACAGACCCTGAGGGGCACATTCAGTGAACATGACAGAGAGATATAAGGAGCATTCGGCAAAGATAAAGATACAGATGCTTCCAACTTTTGCTATAAAAAGTTGATACCAACCTTACAAACACGATGTAATCAGACTAGTGCTTATAAAGGAATGGATGGTCAGATTGGAACAGGCTAAATTGCTAGAATAGAATATAAAAGATATTTTGAATGCCTCCAAATATCTGGACACATCAGGCCAAAAGGGTCGACCTGGCCAGAGATTCTTCTCAGCCATGGCCCCCTCAAGGACAAAATTCCAGGCTCACAACATTCAACACTGTCCCGGTAGATGTCCGAGCTTGTCAGATGAATATCAAGGTGAAATAAGCCATGATACATCCTCTTTATAAAAGTTTTCGTGTACATCCATGTCCGACGTGATCCATGCATCCATCCATCTATGGCACTTGTTTGGGCAGTACATAAAACAGAAGTATTTTATGTCTATTATAATTATAATACCAGCTTTCTTCATCAATTCAAGTGCATAAAACAAAGAGTGTTATGCATTGTTAACACTACAAATTGTAACTCAAAAGTATATATGTGATAAACATGTATATTCACAGATACGAACATACATAGCCACATCCATGTGTCTGGAATTCAGCAAACTGCAATGTTTACCCCTTGTGTCCATGTGGAACACGAAATTGCCAGTATCCACAGAGGATTCCATATGTGTGTGTGTGGACACGCGCGCGCACACAGCGCAGGTGATATGGAGCTCCAGTGCCTCATTGGTTGGCACAATCAATGTGAAGATACTACCTATGGCTTGCTAATTATCTGCAAGTCTTCCGCCTCAGCTATGGTTGCACCTTGTACAGCCGAAAAATTCAGATGGGGAGGTCTTTTTTTTTTTTTTTTTGGGGTGGGGGGGAGGGGTGGGGGGCGTGGGGTGTGTTTTGTGGTAATCTTGTATATAGAAAATCATTTAATGTACAAGGTCCATAAATAGTAAAGAAGAAATTAAGAAATATCATTATCACTCCTAAATTTTAGGAATAGTATTAATAATTATGATTTTGCATGCGAGCGGAACAGTGTTCTAGAAGTAGACATGCTAGGCAGGTGGCTAGGTAGACAACCATTCAAGCATTCAACAAACATAACAGAAGTGACAAACTTTTTAAGTTTATTACTGCCATATAACTATAGGATAATAAATAACGATATGTTCCTGCACACAGCTCACAACATAAAATATATATTTACCTGTGTAGAACCTTTGAAAACCGCTTCAAATATAACTCCAGTATAATAATCAAGGCCTCTTGCAAGACTCAAATCAAAAATTACTTTGTTCAGACACTTTGATCTTTCGAGAGCTTTAAATAAAATCTCCAAGTCATTCAATGCAAGGACAGAACCACTATTCTCCAAGAATTGACTATCCCTGCTCTTCATTCCGATAACAATTCAAGTGGTGGTCCTCTTTTCTTAACAAATGTGCCAATCTTTTCTGCTGTTTCAACAGCCAACCTTTTTCTTCCACCTAGGTTTCCCCAAAAAAAATGCTAAATTAGACAGGGAAATGGTAATCACCTGGAAAAAAATACAGATATCTGTTTACAAGTTTAAAAAAAACCATTTCAATGTCCGCTAATACTGAAGCATTCAGCACAAAAGGCAACAGCATCCCACCAAAACAAACATGTCTTAACTTGTGAAAAAGCCAATTTTTGTTCCTTGAAAAAGCAACCTGGCTATAACTGTCTAATCCTGAAATTTCAAGTATCATTATTACATGAATCTCAATGCTTTTTCTGTTGAGTTGATATCATAAAATGAAAAACAATCACTAGAGAATTAGTAAAGTGCCAACATAATGGAATAAACTATAAGGGCCTGACTACATGCTTCTGTAATGGAATAAAACAAAAGTATTATTTACGTTAAGAACGTTATTCTCCTAAAATGATGCTTCAGTTACTCAAAATTTTAGGAATGTAAAAATGTTGAAAAGAATTAACACAAACCTTAAGCCACATGGAATGCCAAATATCTAAAGACTGAGTCATTTAAAATAAGATGGAATTTCCAGTTACTACTAATTTCTATTTTTGTTTGTTTATTTTAAACATAAGCCATAGCGGTGACTTAAACTTGTGACTCCCCACAACCCACACCCACCCCTTTACCAGTGAGCCAAGCCTCACTGGCCAGTTACTGCTATCTTAATTAAACATGAAATGCAGTTCTAACTGGTTCTCTTTACTCGTTCAAATGAGCCTGAAAATCCAAACATCGTTTTGTAAATAAGTTCTGATGCAAGAATTAAAGCTTTCATATAATATACAATGAAACACAAGGGCACAAAATTAATGAAATGTCATCGCTTGTATCTTGTGAAACATAATAGGAGAAATTCTAAGGGCTTGACTATGTCCTTGTATAATGGAAGAATTACAAAAGTTTTTTTTTATGTAAAGAACATTATCCTCCTAAAATGATGCTTCAGTACCTCCAAATTTTGGGAATAGAAAATTGTTATCCAATCTCTACTATTATAACAACAACCCTTTTAACTGGAATTCCAATTTGACATTGACTCACATTCGTGTAACGTCCAAACAAAATTTATTCATCCATTTATAAGCCTTAATGTATCTTGAAATCTAACCATACATTTACATGTCTGTCAAAAAAGAAGTTTGAAATAAAAAATTAACAACATTTATTGCAAATTCCTATCAAAGTTTTAAAATAAAAGCACAACATGATACTTCTTATCCCAAAAAAGAAGATGAAAGGCCTGTTACTTTTTCATTCAAGATTACAATTACCTAGAAAACAACATTTATTAGAGATTTGTTCAAAAAGAAGGGGAAAAAAAAACTTACTGGCAGAGAATCTCAAAAAAGAAGATGAAAGGTCTCTTTCTTTTCATTTTAACAATAAAGTTCTAGAATTAAAGTAAAAAAGTTTATAAAAGAACGTACAATGAAAAATCTATAATGTGTTCTATTTTACACTAAATCTACTTGTGTTGCGCGTGCATAGCACGTGCCATAAATCTATTAAAATTAACACAAACTCTAACCCTAAGTACATGGAATGTCCACAAAATATCTTTAAATAGAGACCTCATTTAAATTGAGTTGGTAGTAGCAGTAACTACTTGGTTAATTAAACACGAAATGCAATTCTCACCAGTTCTTTTTTCACTTGTTCAAATGATTGCTTATCCAATTTGTCGATACTAGAACAAACTGTTCTGAATTTTTCAGAAGTTACACCACAAATTTCCAACATCCCATCCAGTAACTTTCGATGGTTCAGCTTTATCTGCAATAGCAAAAAGATTTGAACATTCAATACCTGCAGGAACACCCCAGCACCCACTTGCATACTGCCCATAGCATGGCATATATTAATAGAATATGGAAGAAAGAAATATTAGCTAATAAAGTCGTAGTTTTGGAAACTACTAAGTTATCATGAAATAAATGAGAAGGTTTATCATGATATACATGAGAAGGTCCCACCAATGATTGGAAATAAGTACCTCATAGTCACCAATATCCAGTTCATCCAGCAGTTCAGTCAGAACTCTGATAACCTCAAAATCAGGTTCCATTGGTTCGTGCTGGCCAGCAATATCAAAGTCGCATTGGTAAAACTCACGATATCTCCCCTTCGACGGGTTATCTCTTCTGTATACTTTAGCTATCTGATACCTTTTTAATGCGCTGATATTGTTCATGGCAAGGTATCGCGCAAATGGAACAGTTAAGTCATACCTCAAAGAGCAAAGTTCTCCACCCTGCAAACAAGTCAAGAGGAATGTAATTCATATCATATGTAGAAACAATGGCAGAGGGAGGGGGTCAAGGGGGTCACATGACCCCCCGGCCCCACCCAAATACCCTCGGTAATTATCAGTGTTTTAAATATCGGATATCACCAATATATTAATCGACAAAATTATATACCGGATACCGAGTGATATATCGTGATATGGTACTAAATACCGGACGTCAAATCGGACGTCATACCAAATGAAAAATATACATGTTATTCCCTGCATAAATTATATGAAACTACTTAAAGCATTTAGGGTCATAGACTCATAGTTGGTACTTACCTTTTATAGAAGCTCCTCAAATGTGTCTGTAGAAGCTCTTCAAATGCGTCATATGACGATATATCGAATATTTTCATCTCGGATATCGGCTGATATATCAGCCACGTGGTGATATATCAGTCCATATCGGTCCATAATGATACCCGATAAAATTTTTACATTTATCGTATCGTTTTGAATAAAATACTGGTATCTTCGCCGATATACTGGTAAATCGGCTAATATTTAAAACAGTGGTAATTATAGTTGTGCCCCCTCTTAATTCATGCAGTTCAAGCTCAAGATATTAAAAAAAATCCTAGAGACTCAACGATTTCAAGCCTGCCAGGTTAGCCCCATGATTTCTAACGGGCTCCGAAGATTGAGACTCGACTCGACTCACCTCGGTAAAAACTCGTGTAGGCTCGTTTAATAATTTATCATTTAATAACTTAAATGAACCAAACACCAACAAGAATTTAAGCTCAGTTAAATAAATGAACAAGCATCAGCATTGTTGGACTTGACTCGGCTCGTGTTCAAGCACAACTCAATAGTGACTCGTATAGGCTAGGCTTGCTTCAATTCGAGCTCAGCTCATAAAAGGCTCAGCAAACTGTTATAACCTTGGTTTATAAGTTTAAATTAATTTAATTGCTTTTCTAAATGGTGTCATCTGAGATATCAATTCGGTTACAAGTCTAATATAATAATATCTTTTACTTAAAAAGAAAGAAAAATTAACAAGTCTAATCCCTTAATCCCTAAATAGAAAATATTTGTTCCTAAATTCTTATTGCTTGTATCTTATAAAAATAAAGTTTATATCATGTTCGAATAAAACTATGAAATATATTCTAATATTTATTTAGACTAGTAAATAGGCTCAAAAAACTCGAGACTTGGTTCAGACTCGTTGAGAGCTTGCTCGAGCTCATTTTAACAAATCAAGCTTGAAAATTTTCAATCACATTTAAATAATTGAATGAGCACGAACAACTTAAATCTCAGATCATTCGGCTTGATTAGCAGCCCTGCACCCAACAACTCTCTCTCTCTCAAACTTTAGCCTCACTCATTCACTCAAAAAAAATCGTTTGAAAGTTGAGCGTTTATTCTTTGTCTGAGAAAAAATTATTATTGCTATTATTAATGCCATTTACAATGTTTAAATTGTTGAATGTCACTTTGCGTTTACATATAGTTACTTTTAAATATTGAAAATAAATTTTTTTTTAAAAAAGTAGGAAAGTGACCTCGTCTCGTTCAAAATCCTGACTACACCACTGCGTAGAAAAGACATGAATTAAGCAACCCAAAATAGCAAAGACAAAAGCATGCACGCGCGCACACCATTCTTAGCTCAGATCGGTTTCAGGAGCCCTTCCTATACTGAAGCAGCTGCAAAGTGAAACTCTTCCTGCAGAAACCAAGTAATTCTCTGTTAAACGAACAAAGGCCTATAACATGGCATTGCTCCCATTGTATTTGAAAATGTTTCATAAGCTGCACCTAAGGCATGCTTAGCAGATGAGATAAAGATGATCATGTATATCGTAGAATGTGGACTGTCGACATATTTCTACTACAGAGCCATACTAGTTGATAAATGCCATTAGTTTGACATGAATTAAACACTAAATCTAACTGCTCATTTGACCTCATCGCCTCTTAATCTCCCTATAGCACCAATTCATCGCGCTTTGTCTGAAATGCTGGATCCTCGTCTTACTAGTCACCATTGTCATATATTCATCTCATGACCTTGCCCGTGTGTCAAATCTCAAGGTGAGTACAGATCTCAGACAATATTAGCCTTAGAAGGTCTGATTTCATGTGTTTATTCTAGCGGATCTCTTTTACCAAGCAGTAAATGTTGCGAGTCATGGTGTTTAATGCTATGTATATCTCTTAACATGCAAGCATCTTTCAAAAATTTCATGATTCACGAGTTTTCAGTTTGTTTCTTTGAACGCGTTCAGTTTATAGATTTGCGACTCATGGGTTTTTGTGTTTGTTTCTTTGATCTCATTCAGTTGAATTAGCTTTGCAGAGATTAGGTGATCTATCAATTTGGGAGTCGCTTAGTTTTTTTTGAGTTTGTTTCTTTGAACTCAAACAGCAACCCCATAGGTGTCGCTTAGTTTTTTTTTTTTACCAGATTTAGCTTATCATTAACCACACCTCAAAATCCCGTATCCTGCAAACCTTTTCACTTCACACCAGCTAATCCATCAGAATTTTTATTAAAAAGAAAATGCAAATTCTCTACTGCAAGAACTTCTAAATCAAACATGTTTTTTCATTTGAAACAAACAACTCTGTGATCAATGAATACTCATAGTTAAGCATTTGTTAGTTTGGAGCCACCTCAACAACCAAACTGAAACTGAATGGTTTCAAGTGAATCTGAACAGGTGTGATCAGTTAGAATCATTTAGTTTAATCTCAAATGTTATTTGTGCCAATCACATTAGGCAAGTCTAAAATCAAGCCAGGGCAAATTTCCTTCTGCCAGTGACATCATGAAAGATAAAGGGCGTGTCAGTAACACCAATATGATTAAAGATAATGGCTAGCCTATGGTTAGTTCAGCAATTAACTTTAAGCACTTCATACTGATATTTACCAACAGCTTTTAATCATACTTTGCTACCAAGAGAAGGAAGTTTAGATCATAACTCATCATTACTCAATCTTCTATTGTTATCGTTGTTGTAATAGTAGAAAAACCCAATAACAATAATTAATGTTGTTATTATTATAACAACACTAACAATTATTATTGCATTATTATTATATATGATATAATATTTGTTGTCTATTAGACATCAACAACATGTTCATAATGGTTCTTGTATTCCGGACAAGAGACTTCCTACTATGCTTACCAATGGTTAGGAACAAGGATCCGTTTTGTATGTTTTATTATTATCTCTTTAATGAAAACGGATGAATTTTTTAGTCTACCAAAAAAGAAAAATACATGTCCATGATGTTTTATGGGTTATAATGTTGAGCAATAAGAAGCAACATGCTCAAAACACACGTCCAAAAAATGAGTGTAACCAAAATGAGTGTGTTCAGTTGGATGAGTGGCAATATGCATAGAGATAAGACAAAAAATGAGTGAACCCCGAAGGAGTTAGAAGAAGCTGCCATTGAGGATAAAATGACAACTGGTTGTGATGGTTTGGGCACGTGCAATGGAGGCCAAATATGTGCTAGTTAGGAGTGCTAAGACTGTAGTTAAAGAGCAATGGAACTACAAGTAGGTGCAAACAAACATGGATGGAGGCAAAAAGACATATTAGTTGTTAATTTAAAAGGAAATGGCACTTGGTGGTGGAGCTAAATTAAAGAAAAGAATTCATGCAACCAAATTTATTTAATTAACTTATTAAAATATGTAAATAACTAATGACTAATGTATATCCTTGTATTCATTGGTTATTAAAATCTTACCCAGCTTACTTTTTGAGAGGAAGAATGAAGATGCTACATTGAATAAAAGGCATGGGCAATGATATATTATTATAAAGCATTTCAAGATGATCCCACAATTCTGGCATTAAATTACGTTGATCTAGAAGAGTTATTTATTTTATTGTTATATGTTTTGTGTGTGTGTGTGTGTTGGGTGTGGGGGTGCGGTGGTGTTGAGGGGCTTGGGGTGCCTATATGAAAGAAACAAACTGTTGAGCACTCATAAATTAGTACTATACTTGATTCATGAGAAGTTATCCGATTTTCTTGAGTTAATAATTTCTATAAAAGGAAAAATCATGTTTAGAGAATTTATTGTCCTAGAAATAGGATTAAAATGGACTTCAACAAGTTTTATATAAGAAAATCTAGCAAGTATCAAACAATAAATAAGTTGTGATATGAGACTACAAGCATCACATACACGAATTAAAAGAGGTCATAAAAAATATATCATTAGCGGGTGGGAGGATTTAAAGATGAATTGCAAGAAAAATAACCTAAACAGCAAATAATCATAAGAACAAAATTTTACAGCTCAAAATCTCGGGGAAAAAAGCACAATGACGTCCAAAGCATACCTGATCAGCAAGATCATATATCAACTTTGAATCTTCCCCATATTTTCCCATAAGAGTTTCCCTAAGCTCAAAAACAGGAGTGTCAAGGCCCACTGCACCGTGCATCTTGAAAACGTTAACAATGATTGAAAATGCGCGCTCCCTTATGGCCATCTGATCTTTTGCAAAGTCACGGGTTCCCTGTAAAAAGGGTGGCATGAGGTTACATGCAGAAAGAAAAGCTTCACTAGTTCTTTATTTGTTAACCTGGAAATTAACTTAAAATGCTTAGAAACATTAATCTTGAGAAACCTTTCTTGAGATAACAAAGGCTAAAAGGTTGGACTGTTTTCTCCAATTGTGCTTCAACAATATACACAGAAGTTGCATTTCTCCTAAAAGTACGATATGATCAGGTGATTGTAATATCAACCCAGCTATAAAACATTTGAGAGAAACAGCAACACTCAAAAGAGGGGGAAAAGACTTGAAACATTGTAGCACATTATGGACAATACAACTTCCAAGTCACTTCAGAATACTAGCATGTAGGAGCAAAGATGTAACTCTATATTAAAAGACTAAAATTAGCTGTTACACCAAAAAGAAGGATGTCAAGACATTACAGTTCAAGCAAAGATACACACACAGACGGATGGAGTACATAATGAAAATCATAATAGTTGTGGTGTGATTTAGAAGGGTATGTTGAGCCCATAAAGCTTAAATTTGTAATTTTAAAATTTTCAACTAAGAGGCTCGGATACTGATGCATACAGGACACAATAACACATCAACACATAGCAATTTCTTAAAAGGTATACACAAATAGCAACGACACGGGCCAATAGCTGCATGACACAACTTTACTATGTAAGTGTCAATGCTACATAAATTTTCTAACATCTAACATGAATCAAAGATAGTGAATTTTGCCTGTTTGAATAAGCTCTACTGCTGTAGAAGTAATGATGCTCATGTTTTCTACATATATCATAATGTACATAGAAAATTTTCTTTTCCAAATAGAAATTGATCATGATTATATGGCAACACTATGATATTGTAGATCTATGACTTTAACTGCAATAAACTTGCAACATATGAAATTTGTAGTGACTTTTCCTTAATATTAATGGCTATGCAAATGTGCCACAGTTCAGTTCAAGCAAGATGAAGATCACGACACGCGCTAATGTGATTTCTAAGTTTAGCAAAAGAGATGCAAATCACAATGGGGCCCTGTCTTTCAGATATTTAGTGTTTCCTACAAAAAGAAGAACAGAAATGATTCCAACATGTGCAAAGTATGTAAGACTTTTAATAACTAAAACAATATTATTTTTGGACCAAATATTCATAAGCAACTTCTCAAATGAAAATCATGGTCCATAAGCAACAAGGCAAACAAAAAATCCCTGATATTAGTGGCAAACTCAAATTTCCTGATATTAGCAGTGCTTACTTTCGGAATTTTTGGAAGTCTCCTGCTGTCATTGCTCTCAACTATCTCCTTCAGTATACTCAACAGGGAATCAAGTCCACTGTCCTGGGGATCAAAATACAACAAAAAACCGACCTGCCCAATCAACCAAACTAGCAACATTTTCAACAGATGCCTCATTCTTGCCCATTGATTGGTCTTTAAAAAGCTGCCTTACAATGGAAGTTCCCCTCCCTAAAGTCTTCTTCTTTTTCTTCTCATTCTTTTTGTCACCCTTCACATTTTCTCCATTCTCTTTAATGCTTGCTGTAGGACCAACTTGATGTTTTTCAATTGACTTATCGATATCAAGGATGAACAAAGCCACTGCTGACTCCCAAGCAAGAATCTCTCTAAACTTCATCAAGAGTTCAGACACACAATGCAAAACTTCAACATAAGCCTTTTCAGTAATCAAGTGGAAACTTTCTCCAAACTTGTCAAAATTTGGACAGCCCTTCTCAAAAGTTTCCACCACCTTTGCTTGTAGTTCCTGATCACTGATTGATGCAATAGCCATTCTTGCTCGGCCTAAGCTACTTTCACCCAAAGACTGAATAGACATTGCAAGACGCCACACAGAGTCAACAAAAGACTTCTCTTTCCTTGAATCCCAACTCCAACCATCTCCCTAACCTTCACAACCGAGTTCAATTCCACCCTAACTCTTGAATGCAGAGACCTAACAGCGTCTCTGAAGCTACCATGAACAGTCGGAATCTCAGCAAACATTCCTGACTTGACTTTGTCAGCGAGCTTCGATTCAGACAACAAAACCTTCATATCTGCCGCCACATCAGTTTCGTCCTTATTCGAAAACCCATCTCCTGAAACCGTAAAATCAAATAACTTCTTGTCAACCTTAGCTGCCTCACAAGACAGAGCTGCAACAGCGTCACACAACCTCACAAAAGCCGAAGAACAGCAATCCAGGACCGCGCAAATCCCAATAAAAGCCGCGAAAGAATTCTCCACTAGTCCAATCTCCTCGCTAGTAACCCCAATCTCATCGAGATTCTTGTTGTTCAACCGGCAGAGAGAGTTCAGAAACCCTGAAGACGATCCGAAGTCTAGGGTTTCGTGCCCTCGCTCCAGGTTTAGGGTCTCTTCGATTAGGATGGGGAGAACCGGGCGAATGTTGGAATCGGAATGAACAAGTTTGTTCAAGAGACAACGAGGGCCGCCCGAGATTCTTCTACGGTTAGCAATTTAGGGTTTGCTGATGGGGTTTTGGGGGGAGAGATTAGAGAGGGTTTCTTGGATTGAGAGAGCTTCTCCAAAGCTGAAGAATCAATCTGGACCTTCGATAAGCCCTTGGAGATCAGTAGACAGAGAGAGGAGAGAGAGAGGAGCCCTTACCGCCGACAGTGACGACGGAGGACGCCATGGATGAAGATTAGAGAGCTCCGAAGCGCGCAAAATGGTGCAAAGCTTCGAAACCCTAGAAGCCCCTACAAAAAAACTGAGCGTAGACTGTGTTATCAACTAATGGGCCGGTACCTGGACTGGATTTGGGTTCGTTCTGGTTCTGTGATCGGCCCAAAGTAGGGTCTATTAAGACTGTAGAGGTTTTGTTCAGGACTGGCGCTTTATTTAGTCCCACATCGGGAGGCATAAGAGATTGCGGTCTCTAAAGTAATATATAATAGGAGGAAAAGCGAACGGCGAAAGGCACGCAGCTGCGTGGTGAGCACAAAGCGAACTATTCTTTCGCCTTTTACTAAAGAATACCGTGTGCTCGCCACTCAAAGCAGCATACGCCACTTTTTGGAGGGTTGCTCTTTTCTTAGGAAAAGGCCCCAACAACTCTCAATTTAAATTTTATCCGTTTTGCCATTAAAATTTGGTGCTTCTCATATCTTTTGTTGTTGTTTCTCGTATGTGCATCTTTTGTCAATTAAAACCTCAGAGAATTTGGATATTACTATTAATAGTGATTGTTTCTATAAAATTTACAGTTCAGCAAATTTTCCTAATTTGTTATTTACAATTTTAATAATTTGCTTTGTTCTTCCTGATTTCCACGGAGCCCTGGTCAATTGTTTGGTGTGGGGTCAAGTGTGTCAGCTTTGCTGTAGAAAAAGAGGATTAATGATAATTAAAACTATTTGTGACTATTCAATCTCAATAACGCAAATATCTTTGTTACAAGATTACTAGTGATTGTTCAGCCAAAAGGGAAAACCATAAAATATAGAGAACTTTATTATTCTTTTTTTTTAAGGTAAATCTCTATTAAATTTTCTATCCCAAGATCCTTTTATTTGGCACATGCATAAATTTTAGTAGAGCTAGCTAAGAAGACAACCACATTATGCCTACTTTCAATGCTACTCATATCGATAAGGAGTTTTTCATAATTCAGAGGGATATAAAATCATACTTAAGGCACATTAGATTAAGCAGTCTTTCTCTAAATCATTATTTTCTCAACGGTGGGAGACTAAGTCATTCCACTCCTTTAAAAGGAGGTAAAAATTAGGATACAGATATAACACAGAAAAGAGTATCATGTATACTTTTAAAATTTGTGTGTTGTACGCTTTGAGTTCAGATCAAAAATTTGATGTGTGTTTTTTGTGTGCGTAATATTGTGGTGGAGATTTTCTAACACAATTGATCGAACACCACAAGTAAATGGATCTCAGTTTTTCTATGATAATTGATGATTTCAGCACAGTAACAGACGAAGACAAAGGTTTTTTACGTGAAAATCCTAATTGAAAAAATCACGAAAAGGAGGAGAGAATTCACTATGGTCTCTAGGTTATAATGAATTCTACGGAATATTTTGGTGTTTACAACTTCTCATATGCGATCTCTTTTCTCGATGATGTCCAGGTGCATAAATACCATGTAGTGTTGTGATTGAGAACGTGGATATTTTGGGGCTCCATAACCACATGATTTGCACATTGTGATTTTTTTCATAACTATACCTTATTGTTGAGATTTTCTCCACTCGAAAGATATAATGTTGTGATTTTTTTCATTTTCAGATAATAGCGCTTGATTGCTAGTATTGATGTGCAGAAATATCCACCACTATCCATAACTGTCCCCACTGAAATAGTGGCGTTGAAACATATAAAACGTAGGGATAATCTGACAGCGTAACCGACTCTGTGAATCGGGGATCCTGTCGCTGAATTGTATCCAGCGTGGAGGCGGGAATCTCCGTGGAGGGCCTTTGCTGTGGGGTCGGGGCTTCCGACTAGTGGGATGGTTCCGTCCGAGTTGAATATCCGAGCAAACAATCCTGAATAGATGTGGTCAGAAAGGGACCTGTGAATTGTAAATGTCGGAGAGGGACCTCAGGTCGGAGAGGGACCCTAAATTGCAGATGTCGGAGAGGAACTTCGGATCGAGTGTGGATTTGGGGCAAGATCCAAGGCTTTCTCCTTAGACCCGCAATGGTCTAGCTGATATGTTAAGTTTATTGTTCTCTTCAGATGCTTCTGATGTGATGTGGCACGTGACACGATCATGACGAGGGTCAAAATCTGACCACTACAGATGTCCCCTGCTCTTTCAATTACCGAAGTCGCGGGAGAGGAATCGGAAGAGCAAAGTTGATAGGAGCTAAATCGCCTGTATTTTTTTTCAAAAATGTT
This sequence comes from Agave tequilana, assembly GCA_038442645.1. NCBI lineage: Eukaryota > Viridiplantae > Streptophyta > Magnoliopsida > Asparagales > Asparagaceae > Agave > Agave tequilana. The sequence goes on from JAVJIF010021356.1 coordinate 55,317, forward strand.
CACACAAGAATGTGACACAATCTTGTATTGCTCATGTTAAATGTGATCGAGTAATGTAATCTGAATGGAAAGATTTAGAATAAATATTTGTATTTGGAATGAAAATGTTTGCATGAATCTTACTTGATTTATTTTACCATTTGTTTCGTTTGGAATTGACTCCCGTCTCCTCGGAGTGCTTGTCTTTGACTCCGGAACATTTGACTTGGCGTGTTAATGGTTTTGTATATTTGTTCTTCTCCCGAATGGGGGTAGTCCCATCAGTGGTACCTGTAAATTTTATCCTCCGAGTGGGAGAAATTTCAGCTGCGGAATTGGGCCTCAGAGAGGAGAAAATTCTTGGTGCAAAGTCGGGATGGCATGTGCTTCCGAGTGGAAAAATCCCATCAACGGAACCACAAAGCCAGAACTCTAGAGGGGAAATCCCTGCGGCAGAGTCTGGACTCTGAGTGGGGAAAATACCACATCAGAGTAACATGGATGTATATAGGCGAACTCTTTTTGCTGCCTCCGAATGAGGGACATCTCATCCCGATTAAAGAACAGGGGTCAGAAGTAGTAGTAAGATGGACATACAAACATGCAATGTAACATTCTTAAAGAAAATGTTAGATGCATAAATAATAAGGGGGTAAATCAGATTGTATTTATACGGCTTTTGCCTATATGAGACTAGTACATTGAGGGGATAATCTAAACAATATAACTCCTATAAATATACCCTGTGTCCCACGTAGTCGTTGACCATGTATACACAATCCGAGTTGTCCCAAGTGAGCATTTAAATTTCAAGCATGTGTAACGCTCAATAAAGGTGTTACTTGAAGTTTTCTTCCTCCGGAGAGCGTCCGACCCGTAACCACTCGGGACTAGTACGTCAAGGAGATAATCCAAATAAGAAAACTCTCATATATATATCATATGTCATGAGTAGTCATGGTCCCAGACGACCTGCGAAAAGGATCTGAGGTGGAGATGTCACCCAATGACAGATTTGATGCATCAACTGCGAGTTGAGCCCCCAAATTAATTGGAGTGACGATTTCATACCTCCGAGTGGGAGTAAACCTAGCAGTTGAGTTGACATCTGTGTGGGAAATCCCACAATGGAGCTGCCTCCCTAGTGGGGATAATTCATCATTGAATATGGATGACAGCTCCCAAGCAGGGTGGTATCTCCCGCATCAGAATATGAATGGAAGGATCCCGGCAGACAGAAGCTACCGGGGTTCATCTGTTCGTAAGTCCAGACGAGGGGAGCCCGTAAGCTAGTGCTTGTGCTCCAAGTTGAGAAAATCCCATCAGCGAAATATCAAACGGGGGTTTTGAGAGGGAAAATCCCTGTAGCAGATTGGGGGACTCCGAGTGGCGAAAATCTCACAACGAAGGATATCGACTCTCGTAGGATAGCTGAGAGATCATCCGTGGGCATGTCTGCTTTAACACTTTCGAGTAGGAGAAATCCCATCAACGGAGAACTGACTCCAAGTTAGGGAAATCCCATCAGCGGATATTGCTTGGCCGCTTCCGAGTGGAGGAAATCCATCATCGGAGCGTGTGGATTGGATGGCTGGCACTGCTTGGATATATTGCATTAGTTGGATGTAATGCGGTAGTTAAGATCATAAAACAACATTTTATTCATAGTCAGGAATGGAATATATGGAATGGGAGTTGGAAGAAAATACGCTTCGTTCATCTAGAGTCGTGTGGTCAATCGATCGCCTTGTACTTGATATCAAATGTTGCAGCTAGGAAGGCTGTGCCCCTAACGATTCTGATGGCATTTCCCTTGGGTGTTTCGCCCTTGATGGTACGCTTCTTTGGGGCCATTGCTGATATGGTAGAGGCTTTTTAAAGAGGGTCTTTGGGGTTTTCTGGGAGAGATCTCGAGTGTCAGAACTTGGATCTCAATGAAAGCACCAATTTATTGTAGAAATTTTCTGATATAATTGATGTACAGTCGACCTCATACCACGAGCGAATGGTCTCTCAGTTTTCCTATGATAAATGAAAACGGAGATAGAGGATTTTTACATGGAATTCTTAATTGGGAAAAGTCATGAAGATGAGGAAGATAATTCACTATGGTCTCAAAGTTACAATGAATTCTATGAAATATTCTTATGTTTACAACTTCTTGGATGCGATTCCTTTTCTCGATGGATGTTCAGGTGCATAAATATCATGTAGCGTTGGATATTTTAGATCTCATAACCACATGATTTGCATTTTGTGATTTCTTCATAACTGCTCAGATAATAGCGCATGATTATTGAGATTGATATGCAGATATATCTGTCACTATCCATAACTTTTCTCACTGAAATAGGGACACTAAAACACTTAGAATGTGGGGATAATTTGATGGCGTAACTGACTCTGTGAATCGAGGAATCATGCCGCTAAGTTGTATCCAGCGTGGAGGCGGGAGTCTCCACAGAGGACCTTTGCTGTGGGGGTCAGGGCTTCCGATTAGTTGGATAGTTCCGTTCGAGTTGAATATCTGTGTGAAAGATCCCGGATAGTAATGGTCGAAGAGGGATCTGACAACTGCGGATGTTGAAGAGAGACCTCGGGTCAGAGAGGGGCCTGGCAATTATGGAAATCAGAGAGAGATCTCAGGTCAGAGAGGGACCTGGCAGTTACGAATGTCGAATAGGGACGTCGGGTCAAGAATGAACTCGGGACAAGGTTCGAGGCTGTCTCCTTAGACCCGCAATAGTCGAGTTAGTATGTCGAGTTTGTTATTCGCTTGAGATGTTTCTGATGCGGTAGGACACGTGTCACGATCTTGACGAGGATCAAAATCTGACCACTAGAAATGCACTTCAAACTCAAATTACAAATTAGCAAATCTTTTACTGGCCAAAAATGCTAAAACAAAGCCGTTGCTAATTATTGTTGCATATAACTAGACGAAAATGATATATCATAAAAAGAAAAAAAGAGAAAAGAAAAGAAATACATGGGATGAAAGATAATGACCTTACGTTCATATTTGTTCCTTGATCAATAAGATTATAAATTTGCTTCTTGTTTATTTCCCTGGTTGATAATTAATACGTGATTCCTGAGTTGATACTTGGTAACACGGTAAAAAATACATGTTTTATTGTTTCAAAGCACAACCTAGATGTAGGCCGATCAATGTGACCCACATGATAATTTGTTTGATTTTGAAATTGGGTTTACTTGGTCCAATCATTTAAGGTCATGTTTAACGAGTGCAATTCGAATTTATTTAGAGCATTTGAGTTCGTTTATTTGGATTCAATTTAAATATTAAGTGGTTTTGTATACATATTTATTTATTATTCAAAACTATTTGTGAGCATACAGATAAATCCTTGCAGGCTTAGTATCCTTGATATTCATATATGATTGGGGTATTCAATTATCATATTCGATTCAATTATTCGAATATTTGATATACTTTTTTTGCAGTAGATGTTGATTGTAATACTATAAAATTGTGTATTTTTATTTCTAAACTAAGTAGATTTGTATTTTGTGTGACCGCTCTGCTTTTGCTATTTTCCTAAGCATTCGATTGGCAACATAGGGTCCGTTTGTTTCCCCGCAAAAAGCCGCAAAATCTCAAGTCGTAAAACCTCTTTTCCATTTTTCGCTGTTTGTTTCGCTGCAAAACAACTTGCAAAATACAACTCTCATTTTCCATTTACAGTTGCTACAGTTAAATTTGTGGTCATGTAAATCTCATTTTTATACTCACATTTTCCCACTTGCAATTGCTACAGTTAATTTTGTGGTCATGTAAATTTTACTTATAGTATACTTGCAGTGTCAAAGCAGTTACTTGATAATCAATATATAATTTAATATTATTAAATTTTTAATATTTTTAATAGTGATTAATTTATTATCTAATTATTTTATATTTGTATTTTTAGTTTTTTATTATTTTTAATATTGTTTTAATATTTAATATTTAATTATTTTTAATAGTATTTATTATATTTAATATTGTTTATTTAATATTATAATAATCTTAAGTATTTTATAATATTATAATATTATAACTATATTTTATTATTTTTCTTAATATTTTTTTAATATTTATGTTTTATTAGTATCCTTAAAATTTTATTAATGTTCTTTATATTTTCTTAAAATTTTATAATTATTTATTTAATTAATATTTTAATAATATTTTACTAATATTTTATTAATATTATTGTTTTAATGAAAATATTAATATTTTATCTCAAATTTATTAGTACAATTTAATTTTCAATAGTATATTTAATTTAATAGTATTTATAATATTTAAATCACTGCTACAGTTAATTTTGTGGCCAACTTTTTCACTTACACTTTTAAGTTATCAACCAAACACCGTAAAACACATATACTTTCTCATTCACACTTTCACTTTACCAACCAACACCGTAAAAACACATATACTTTTTCATTTACAATTTCACTTTATCAACTAAACACTGTAAAACACAATATATTTTCTCTGCTACAGTTCACTTTTTTCATTCTCATTTTACGACTTACGACTTGTGACATTTTGCGGCGAAATAAACAGGCCCATAGTGTTAACAGTGAAGAAATGAAGTCTCACGCAATTGTATCAAAGAAATGATATATGTGTGAAAGTTTACAATGCATTAATTAGCGTGTGTGACCGTTCAAGCTATCCTGACAAGGCAAAACTCTGCAGCCATGCATCTTTCTTTCTAGCCATTTATTAATTCTACTTTTTATCATTCAGTTCAAAAAACCCATTTTTCTAGCTTTTCATAAATAGTTTTACAAGTTTCATTTCATACGAGTTCTTAAAAATTTAGAGGAAACTAGGCCAAGATTGAGTTTATATGAAGTTTTCTAAAAGTATCAATGGAATATTGTATTTTTATATAAAATTCCTTAAATATGAAAGAAATATTGTATTTGATGCTTCCATCAAATAAAAAGACATAAATAACACGGCTAAAAAGATAATAAAGATTTTGCTAATACAAAATCACCATTCTCGAGCAAGCATGGAGGGGTCACAATCCTCCAAAAGTTTTAGAGTTTCCCAGTAACAATTAAATTGATATTAGTTTGGCAGGTGTAACAGAGAAATTTACCTCTTCAAATTCTTTTACTTTCTTAAGCTGAAGTAGTTGTTCTTTAAGATTCTTGAACAATGAAAATTGATTTATGCCTAACTAAATTAAATAAATTAACAGTGAATGGTTTATTCAAGATAATAATTCATAATTAAAATAAGAGTTTTTTAAATATGCTCTCCAAATCTTTTATATTTAGAAATTTATCTCCTGATATCTAATTTACCCCTCTGATTTTTTTCGATTGCTAAAAACTTACCCCTGCTGTTAGTTTTTGAATGGAATAAGACTAAATTTATACCTAATGTTTTAAAAAGGAAATTAAAAAAGAAAGAAAAAAAATAGAAAAGAAGGGGTGGTGAGATGACGATCCCCTTCTATTCCTTCCTATGCCATTTCTTATCATTCTCCTTCGTCGTCATTCCACATTCATCTCTATATCGTTACTGTACTTGCGGTTGCTGTAACAATTGCTCTGTTGTAGTTTAAAGCATTTTTGTTGACAGCTATAGATGGTTGCTAAAATTTCAACTGTTGAATAAGTTATTGCACGTACATTACTCCTATTTTGTTGTCGCTGCAATATGACTGTTATTCGTCATTTTGATTTCATCTCCATATTGCTATTGCACTTGTGATTTTGCAACATCTGCTCTTCTATAATTTAAAGTCATACTTGTTAACTACTATAGGTGGTTTCTAATACTTCAGCTGTTGAAGTTATTTTACGTGCATTATTGCTATTTTTTTGTCATTGAAATGTGACTATTATTGTCGTCGACACGACCTTCTTGCTATAGATGTCAATTAATGCAATCTTTGTTTGTCACTACTGTTGCAACAAAAGAATAGAGAAGAACAAAGTGTATGTGTATGGGCGCGCACTCGTGGGGGGTGAATGAGGAGAAGTGAAAGGAGGAGAGAGAGCATCATGTGAAAAAGGAGGAGGTGAGAGGGAAAGAGAGAGAATACATCTCCAATAGGGGAGGGGGAGAGGGAGAGAAGCATGAGAGAGAGAGACTTGTAGGTAGCACCCTTGAGGTATTTTCAAGTAAAAATGTTAAAATTTATATGGTATTGTTTGGCCAAGTGATAAGTGCTAATAAAACACATGAAAAATAAGTGTTGATTGAGGGTTAGTTAAAGAGCATCTGCAATTTACCCTTTTTGTCTTTTTTCTTATGTGTTGAGATATGCCATAAAAGAACTACCATATCACTCATTATCATTTTTTATCTATAAAATTATTTCATCAGTATGACAAATTATTGGAGATTTGTAGCGAGAAATCAAATTTGCAAGATATACATGCAAAGGTATTTTTGTCATAATGAAAAAATGCTACCAAAGGGGCATAATATCAAACTCTTTTAAATTCGAAGGGTGTACATGTAAGTGGAGTCCTTTGGGAGGTTCACAATCAAACAGTGAGGGCACTGTTTGGTGTTGCTTGAACTAGTAGACTAGTATACCACCGCGGTCAGTGAAAAATCGACTAACGACGACTAAGGTGTGGGGGTATGAAGAGGAGGATGAGCTGGAGAAAGAAGAGGAGGAAGAAGGAAGGAAGAAGAAGGTGGGATGGTTCGCGCGGAGAGTGGTGGATCAGAGAGAAGGAGGGGAGAGGGGAGGCGTAGACGGGGAAAATGGGAGCTGGGGGAGACAGAGCAGAGAAAGGGAGGGAGAGGAGGAGAGCGCGAGAGAGAGGGCAGACGGAAAGATGGACGTACACAATTTCTGAAGGAGTCACGGGAGAAAATCTCTCTTACTTCGCTCGGTTAGTTTTGATAAATTCTTTTTGAAAAGAACTTATCCAAAGCACTTCTTAGGGAAAAAAATATTTTTTATAAAATAACTTTTACAAGATTTTTGATGTTGATAATTTAAAATTTTTAAGTTCTTATTAATAAAAAGATAATTTGTTAGAAATAATTTGGATAAATACTAATCTAAGATAGAGAGAGTATGGAAAGAAAATGTAGAGAATAATAAAAAAAAATCGGGTTGAGGTAGGTCACATTGAAAGATCATGCTAGAGAGAAAATAGAAGAGAAAATAGAATATCATTATAAGGTTGCTTCTATTTCTATGGTTAGGAGAAATCAGATTTTTTGGTTCTTCAAAACAAAACCCCGTGACTTATACTTTTTCAAAAAATTCTTTTCCGACTCGATTACTAAACATCTAAACTTTTTCAAAAAACACTTACTTGCTTTAGAAACTGCAATTTCTTTCTTAAAAGCAATGTCAAACATACTTTTTTAACTTTGGAATGTTTTGGAGGGTATACACATAGAACACCCTTTTACTTTTTTTTTTTTTTTTGAAAATGCTTACAATGATAAAGTGGCAGTCTCTGTTTAATATATGAGGTCTTTTGCAAATAACCCATGCGAAAGCTTAAAGTCTATTTGTTTTGTTGTGATTGTAATTAAATTCTTAGGAGCATAAGTGTAATGGATCCAATCCAAATCCATCACACATCTTGGAATTTGGATTCTAAAATTGTCTCTGATAACTTAATTGGTAAGGTTTGGATCCCAAGCTAAATCTGAATTTTTTAATAGATCTAGAAATGGATCCTTAAGAATTCATACACTATAACCAAATGAATATATTTATAATTATTTTACTTAATTCAATCTGAATATTCTTTTACACTGTGAACATACGTCACATAAATTTGTTTGGATATCTTTAATATACATAATATTTCTAAATAAATAAAATCACAAAAATATATTTGAGCGGGAAATCTTTCAATTTCTGTATGACCTTTTGTTAAAATTGTCTTTTTGGGAAGAGAAGTATTGAGTTTGTACCAAATCCGATAAATCGTCCAGTGGATCTAAGCTTTTTTAGTGGGTTTGGATTCATAGGTGATCCTATGAATTATAATGGATCCGCATATGAATCTCGTTGGATCTCACCCCGAGTCCCACCCGTCCTATATCCCCCATCCCGAGCCCCTAGGAACTTAAGCTTGATTCAATTGCGGGTTCGGATTTGGATATTACCCGGTATTTGGATCCGATTATGTTCCCATTACCCGACTCTTTCCCGGTGCCAGCATCTCCTTTGAGTATTCCACAGGAAGCCCAGATTCAACAAAAACCCTCGGCTCCTCCACTTTCTCATTCTTCTGCCTCGTCTTCCATCTCGTTCTCCTCCTCCTTCTCCACTCGCCATGTCGGTAAGTATCTCTCGAAACCCTAACCCTATTTTTTAATTTTACCCCTCTTCTCGATTCCGAACTCTCCGACTCCATCGATTTCGTCCAGATCTTCGAGTACAACGGGAGCGCCCTAGTTGCGATGGTGGGGAAGAACTGCTTCGCGATCGCGAGCGACCGCCGCCTCGGAGTCAATCTCCAGACGATCGCCACCGATTTCCAGAGGATCTTCAAGATCCACGGCAAACTCTACATCGGCCTCTCCGGCCTTGCAACCGACGCACAGACGCTGTACGGAACTGTGAAAAAAACACAATTTGGTTTTCTTTTGGTCGTCGGATTTCTCTGATTTGATTTGTTTCTGATGTGTCCTGGCGAGGGGTTGAAGGTACCAGCGGCTGGTGTTCCGGCACAAGTTGTATCAGCTAAGAGAGGAGAGGGATATGAAGCCCGAGACGTTTGCCAGTCTAGTTTCAGCTATTCTTTACGAAAAAAGGTTCGAACTTTTCTCAAATTTTAATTAGTTTACTCTCTTTTGGTGATAGTTTTGTCCAAGTTTTATTGAAAAATCTTTTAGGCCTACTGAAGTTCAGATTAGTTTCTATTAGAAAGGAATTTCAGTTTGGTTTTGTAGTTTGATATCAAAGGAAGCTCTATGTTTTACACTTTTACTGTCCAAGGCTGCAAGGTTAAAATTGTCTTTTTTAGGTTAATGGAGGGCTCGCTTTAGGGTTTTAGGGAAGCAGTAGGATGGAACTTCAGAGTTTCTTTATTGGAAATAGGTTGAATACCTGGGTGTTTATCAATCTATGTCTGGCCAGGATGTGATGTTTGTTTCTCAATTTATCTATGGCTTCAATCAGCATGGATTCTAGTCTGATTGTCATACCAGATCTATGATTGTCATTGTCTGTTCATAGATTGGTCAGGTTAGGTTATGATTCATCTTCGCCTTCAATTGAGGAGATCAAAGTAGTAGAAAATAGAGATTTGACTCTAAGCAGCATATAACAAGGAGTTTATATCACATAATTCTATCAATATCAGAGTTTTCTTCAAATATTCTATGAAGGAAAGGAAATTATGAGTTCCAAATTAGTGAAATATGATGTTTGGAATCGTTTGTTTGGGATTATCTTTGAACATGGGGATGAGCATGATTTGGAAATTTCCATTGGGTCCAGTTGGAATCCATATGAAGGCTGTAATTCGAGGATAACATACTATTTTGAAATACTTTTTATTTGGACTAAGTTGGCTCAGCTCTGTCCAATGGTCATTCCGTTCTCATTGTGATCCATTTTGGAATTAGGGCCTTGATTCATCATTTTGAACCCTGATACATTCTAAGTCAAGTTGGAGTCAAATTTGTCTCGTCTTCTTGTTGAAGAGGGGTGTGCAAACTTCTATATTGAAGTCTCGAAAATTTTTGAACTTCTGACCAATGTTCAAAATAATGATAATGCAACGATAACATTTTTCCTTTGTCATGTTAAGATAGGTTGTAACGTAATGCATAACGTAGGTTATGCAATTAATATTTAATCTACACAAACAACAAGAATGAATTATTGATAATATATATTGATTATGTTCAGTTCTACACAAATAAAAAACATGAAATTTGAATTCAGTAAGTAATGAAAAGCATGAAATATATCTAATTATCTACAGCTAATGATATATTCAGTAAGCAATTTATTCATGAAGCAAGCAAATTGCAATTACCATTGAATCAGAATTAAAAAACATATATCTATCTATATCTCTGATGTCTCACTGCTTTCTCTGTCTGTTATCTCTCTCTACTCTCTACCCCGCAATCTCTCTCTCTTATCTCCCCCTCCCTATCTCTCTGCTCTCTCTCCCCCGATCTCTCTTTGCTCTCTCCCCCCGGATCTCTCTGCTCTCTCTCCCCCTCCCCTCTCTGCCATTCTCTCTTCCCCTCTCTGCCATCTCTCTTCTCTCCTGTCTCTCTCTCTGCTTTCTCCCGATCTCGGAAGAGAGCAAAGGGAGACATGAAGAGAATGGCAAGAGGGAGGGAGGGCGAGAGAGCAGAGAGAGATCCGTGGGAGAGAGCAAAGAGAGATGGGGGAGAGCAGAGAGAGGTCGGGAGGGGGGAGAGAGCAGAGAGAGAAATCAGAAGGGGGAGACTGGAGAGAGAGATCAGGGGGAAAGAGAGCGTACTTATGCGATGATGAACCACCGCGATGACAAAGAACCATTGCACCGATGAAGAACCACCAGGTAAGTCTTCCTTTGATTTATTTTTTCGGATTTTTTGGGGATTTTTTGCCCTAGATCGAGAGAGGGAGATAACGAGCGTCAGGCTTTTTTGGAGTTTTTTCTGGGTTTTTTTGACCTAGACTGCCCGCCAGCCCCTTAAATACATTGGATTGTTTACGTAACGTACGTTATGAACTGTTATGATAACTTCATAACATAACGTGTGTTACGGCTCAAATAACGTGCGTTAAAGGGATTTGTGTTATTTGCAATTGTGAAATAACAGGCATGTTTGGATTAATGGAAGTGGAAGGAAAATGGGAAGTGGGAAAACTTTTTTCCCACTTCCCTTGTTTGTTTTGAACCGAAAATGGAAAAATGAGGAAACCCCTTTTCCCTTTCCCTTTTTCCTTTTACACCTTCCCTTTACACTATCATTTTTCACTTTCAGGGTGTTACAGTTAATTTTATGGTCATGTAAACCTCACTTGTAATAAGTTGTAACTTAATGCATTAAATTTTGATGTCATGTAAATTTCACTTGTAGTTCAATTACAGTTCAAAAATACCACTTCAGAAATAATATTTAATTTAATATTATTAACTGTGTGGTTAACTTTTCTATTTTCGCTTTCACATTACTAACCAAATACTGAAAAACACAATATATTTTTTCACTTACACTTCCATATTACAGTCAAACCCGGAAAACTTATGTTGGAACCTGTTTCGATGAAGACGTTTGCGATGCATGACATTTGGAGCTCTAAACAAATGAAGAATCAAGAGTTCTACATGATCAAGATGTGCCAAGGAGAGTTGATAGAGTGTGGTTTGTAAATATGAAATAGCATGTAAAAGCCTTGACACAAACACACTCATTTAAGGTTCATTAGTCGACTTATTGATATTTCAAGTCGACTAATCCCATTTGTAGTCGACTAACCCAAAGTCCAAGTCGACTAAGTCCTGTGTCAAAATCAGACCAACTCTCTGTTTCTTTATTAGTCGACTTAACAGTCAAATATAGTCGACTAATACATCTTGTAGTCGACTAATAAGAGTCCCCTAGTCGACTAAATCCTTGGTCCAAGTCGACTTGAAGGTAGTTGCAGTCGACTTGAAGTAGTTATCCAGAAAACTGTCAGGCCAATGTCTCTTGACTAGTCGACTTATAGCCAAACCTAGTCGACTAATAGTGGAAACTTTGCCTAGTCTAGTCGACTAACTCAGAACCCAAGTCGACTATAGACAGTTTCTGACTGTTGGACAGTTTTCATTATCTGGTCTTTTGTGCAACGAATTCAAACGTCCCTATCATTTGAATTGCTCCTATAACCCCCTAACTAACCCTAGTCTTCAGCTATAAATAGGAAAGTTATACCAAAGGCCAATTACTAAGAGTTTTTATCAGTTTTCCAAAGCCAAAAATCTGAAAACCTGAAAAATGTTTTTCCAAACTTCTGTTCTTCACCAAAAGACATTTCCATTGTGAAGTTCTCTGAAGTTCTTGTTTCCTATACTAGACCTTGTCCACATACACATTCAGTACCAAGGCTATAGGAAAAGAGTTGTAATTCTCAAAGTGATCATTGTACACAGGAGGCTTCTTGGTTGTAGAGGCAGTTGTACAAGGTGAAATGTATTCTCTTGGTGGAAGAGAAGGTGTTCTCTTGGTGGAAGAGAAGGTGTACACATTTGGCGAAGGGGATTTGTCAAGTGGTGTACATGGTGTATTGATTTTGGGTTGCAAAATCAAGGTTAAAGGAAAATCTCAAGCGGGTGGCTTGGGGACTGGATGTAGGTCACAAGGACCGAACCAGGATAAATCTCTTTGTTTGCGTTTGTCAACTTTTCTGAGATTTGATTTCCTTTATTGCAAGTTATTTATTTGCTTAACGATTAATCCTTCTTGTTTAGTTTGTGTTGACTTGTGTTTGTTTAGATCTATAGTTGCCAACAGAGATAGTTCCGCATTTGTCATTATCTCGGGACTAACAATTTTCAAATCCCAATTTTCCACTACATTTTCATATTTCCCACTCCCACTTTCCGCTTCCATATTCTTCCCACTTCCATGAATCCAAACACGCCCAACGCAGAACTCGCGTTACGATGTGTAACGCGTTATAAAACTTGTTTTTTTGAACATTGCTTTTCACCATGATTTAAAAGCTTGACAATTTTGCCCATGCACTTCATTTTTCATTTTTTTTTTATCATGTCAGAGAACTTCAGCAGGTTAAGAACTCGTCAGTAAACCTAAATGGCACACCAATAACGTAACAAGATGATATTGCTTGTCCACTTCAGTACCAATAATTAAAGTGATAAATACATTAAATGCCTAATCAATTATATTGGCATTTGACAACCATGAAACATGGCCACCCCCCCCCCCCCCCCCCCCCCCCGGCCCACCACCCCAAAAAAAATGTTGGACCTTTACGAAACACTTCCATACTACGGTTACTTGATATCATTTCCTTTGTCCAATGTCACAATCTTGCTTAAAAGGGAGGGGCAAATTCTAAATATTTACAAATTAAAGACTTGAATAAAGTATACAATTTATAGATCGTGTAAAATTCACAAACTTGCTATCTGATAAAGGCTTCTAGTCTGTGGAGTGTGGGGTAGGTATTATTGGATATGGGGGTAGAAGGTTATAGACTTTAGTTATCTTACATAACTTTGTGATACAATCCCATTATATATGCTAATAATCTATCTACTGGTGATAGGACTGGGATTGTTTTCATATTGAGAATGGATGTGTTGGGCTATCTGCTGTGAGGGAAGATTGTGAACAAGGATATCTAATTTGGGGGTTGAAATTCATAAAGAAACTTGAGAAACCTCAACAAATATTTGCATATATCTCGTAGGTCTTGGGTAGATTTTCTTTTCACCATACAGGCTTAGGCTATGGACTACAACTGCTAGTCAGTAGTCACAAGGGCTTACGTGCGCGAGCTGTGTGATGCCTGTTGTAACCAGACTGATGGGTTTCATATATGATTGAGATGAATTCTTTCCTGAATGAAAGATCCAATTAATTAACTGCTCCGGAGCTTATACAGTTACGTTCCTGCCTCATAATATGCCACTCAGAAGCTAATCAGTGTGGGCACCTTCTCCTCATCTGATTTTTTTTCATTATTTCTTCACCTTATGCTTTAAGAGTAATGCTAGAAAATCTCTGATCATGGTCCCAACTCTTAACCTTCAAAAAACCTAACCTTCTTTTTTGACCTGAGATGATGCTTGTTTGGGCCATGTTAAGGAATCTTGCTTACATTCGATTGAATTAGACTCTCTCATAAACCTATGTTGCTTGTTATGTTGCCACTTACTGTTACTACTTCTATAGAATCTAATTCTATACTATTGATCTGTCACTATGCAGATTGTTAAGCTCTTGTATTGATCATGATTCTGTGTCTCACTAGTAGATCCAAAAACTCCAAATGTTGGAGACATCTACTATTGACACTACTTGCGTTATCTATCTTGGAAATTTCAGTCTAACTAGTTGAAAACTTGGACTTAAAAGTTATGTAAGATTTTAGAAGGGGTAATAAAACGGATTATAGCTGAATAGTGAATATTGGAATCCAGGGGTACTATTCTACATTACAATAAGTACATTTGTATAATTAATTTTAGGACATTCAGGTGTATTGTGTCTGCACCTGCCTCATATCACAAAAGCTATGATGGAGATACCTTTCAGAGTTCTCAAAGAGTTTAGGCAAAGAGGTAAACTTAGGGCATATATAGGAATTGTAGTCATGTACAATATTAGCTGACTCCTAGAGTTTCCTTAAACCTGGACACGTTATTTCTGACTTTGGGTTTTGTGAAGAGAAGGATTTCTTCACATAACTGATTTTTCAGGATCTTTTTACTGTCAGTTTTTCCTATGATAGATACGCAACCAAATGTCATATTGAACTCAATATTTCGTGTTATCTAGTTTCCATGAAACTACAAGAACAAAAGGTACTACAAACCACAAAACTAAGGTTGATGCATCTTTTCCCTTGAAGCCAACAACAATTTTTTTTTTTTTGAAAAATATGCCGTAGCCAGATTCAAACCTGGGACTCCCCACGACCTACTCTCAGTCCTTTACCAAGCCTCACTGGCAAGCCCCAATACCAATAAATTTTAGTTCTCACTAGCTTTGTCGACCTCAGTATAATTCTAATGTAGTCTTTTGATTATCTATGTTGTATGGACACGACAATGTTGAAATAAACACGATACGTGGACACATGACAAATTCTTAAAAATACATACGACACGTGTGTTGGACACGTTTCGAACACGACACGGTTCCATACTAGAAGTGTCTGTCTACATAGTTGACTATTGCATGTCACTATACTGGGCACATTTTAGTATACTAGTATACTCGGCAACAAGTGTCACTGTAGCATAGTGGTAAGAACTCTTAGTAGTGAGCCATAGGTTTGGGGTTTAAATCTTGCTTTCATCAGGCTATGACCTATATTAAAAAAAGTATACCGGTCATGTGTGATCAGTGCTTTAAATATCAAATATTGGCGATATATCAGTTGAAAAAATTATATATCGGATATCGGATACCGGGTGATATATCATGATATGGTACTGAATATCAGACGTCATTTCAGACGAAGAATATATATGTGAGTGCATACATAAATCATATAAAACTACTTAAAGTAAGTTTAGGGTTATAGACTCACAAGGATACTTACCTTTTGTAGAAGCTCCTCAAATGCGTTTGTAGGAGCTCCTCAAATGCGTCATGTGACGATATACCAGATATATTCATCTTGGATATTGGCTGATATATCGGCCACGGCCCATATCGGTTCAACAATGATATCCGATAAAATTTTGCACTTATCATATCTTTTGGATAAAATACCGGTATATCGGCCGATATACCGGTATATCGGCCGAGATTTAAAACAGTGTGTGTGTTGCATATTTAAAAAATAAAATATTGATAACAAAATATGACTATATTTGTGGTTATTAATTATTTTTATCAAATAACAAACTATAGTATAGAATATTATGTTATCTGTTTTATAAAAAATTGTGACTTATCTAAGACTATAAGACATGTAAAAGAGTGACAAATTTAATGTTAATTTAATATTTATTTAAATTAAGCATGATATATAACTTATCTAAAGCAATATAAAAATTTAAAAGTTATTACAAATTGACATTTACTATGTTTATTTAAAAAGAAATAAGATATAGTAAATATAATTGATAGATTTTTTTTATTTTCATATGATTTTTCGAAGTATTAATATTTAATTTTGGTGTTTATAAATTTTATGTTAATTTGTATTCAAATAGCATCAAATAAAGAGATAATAATTGGTTAGTTAGTGATTTGAAATAAAGATAAAAGGATATAGATAAATCTTTAGTTGAGTGATCTCTGATGAGAGAGAATTAGCATTATATGTTTGTTAAAATTACTTAATTAGCGTTGTTTAAATCTATACCTTTAAAGTTTCATTATGACGATGAAAAATTCCAAAGACGGCAAAAATGGCAAACAAAATCTTTTTTAGCAATTCCATGTGAGAGTTAGGAAATAGATGGCTTAACCCTAGATGGGGTTAGCCTCTCTCTTATATAAATAATAAACACAAGAATACTTTTGTGTTACAAACTAATACTACCCCTAAAACTGGAGGGTAAATATCAATCATGCCCAGCTTATGACAAAGACTAGAAAAAGATCTAAATAAAATTTTTCTTAACAAAAAATTGAAAAACAAATAAATATTGAAACTATTGAAAACGAATACCAAATTGCTAACATTGATGTCGAGATGCTAAATCATTGATTCTGGTGCTGAAGTTGTCAATCAAAATTGAGCAGAATCTCAGTCGAATTGAATACTTATGCGAAAGCTTGTGTAAAAAGTTAAATATTCATCATCGCCTTGAATACAATGAAGATTTTAGAGTTTCTCAAACTCAGTAGAAGTGGAGGTTATAGAGATCCTCAAACCCAGTAAAAGTATAGGTTTTCAGATATTTTCAAACTCAGTAACAGTGAACATTTTGGGAGATACTCAAACTCTGTATAAAAGGGGTTTTCGAAGATCCTCAAACTCAATAGTAAAAATTGTCAAATTCAAGTAGAATGAGATCAAGCAAAATCGATAATTACCCTCAGGTTGCCCAAAATGACTCAAATCACCAAAATTAGACTTTGATATACCAAGATATGACCAAAACAATTTCAACTGTCATTAACTAAATTCTAGATTGGCAAAATTGTTTGTATTGTACATGTGAACAATGCTTTTTTTGGAAGATCTTAGTTTAGATCCCATTAAATTTGCAAAAAAATAACAAAAGAGATGGAGGTTTGATGAAGAGGATATGGTGTAGATAGGTGACGATTAGGATTAGGGTTTATTAAGAAAGGAGGAGATGATATTGACTGATGGATGATGATGGAGGCACATGTGGTGATGGAAGATGGACCGCTCTCATGTTAGAGTTGGGAAATAGACAGCTTAATCCTAGATGGGGATTAGCCTCTCCTTTATATAGATAATAATAGACACAAGATTATAAGAATACCCTTTCATGTGTTATATGCTAATATTCCAATTGGTGCTTTTTATAGTAGTATAAATTATATAATAATATGTTCATTCACAATCAAATATTCATATGTAAAGCTTACTTGAACTTGTTTTGCAAACTAAGGGTTTTAGCTGGAGGATATTCATGACTTCTTATACGAACTCTTTGCTGTGTAATATTATCTCAATACTATCCTAATTAATGGTCACCCATTTAATGTAAAATTTTTGTTACTAGGTAAGAACCTTCATTTTATATTATAATGAAAGATTTTCCGCATAGAGGAAGGCGGGCAAGGTTTGAATAAGGATGTGCAATCATTAGCAAGATGTATGAATCATGAACTTGATTGAAACAAAGATCCTTCATCTTAGCAAAGTAATGATCATATGTTTCAATTTAGTACTGTATTCTTTGATACTGCATTATGAAGATGTCAACTAACTTCTCTTTTCCAGTTTGGTCACATAAAAAAAGAAAAAAGCAAGAGCTTGCCATTAGCCTGTGCAGCAGATTCGCAATAACGGGCAGACATGCATGTAAACTGTGAGAGATTTTTGTGATTGCATATGGTAATCCCTGTCTACAATACCTGATCTATGTGGTCCTTTTATTGGTTGAGAGAGTAATTACAAGAAAAACTGAAGTATATGGTTATTAGTTCTTCCATAATTCGTCTACATGAGAATCTTTTATCATATTGGAGATATGAGAAGCTCCTGAACTAAGACCAAAAGAATTCGATGCCTTCTATTTTCCCGCTTCATTTGGCAACTAAAATACGTGGGTGGTGCTGAAGTTAAATGCGTTCAAGTCTCATGAAGTATCTTTTTATCTTTCCGTCTCAAAAGTCTATTATGGATGGATTATTCCATGAGTCTCAAGCACATTTGAACAGAAGAGTCACAACTTAGAATGCAAGTTTTGAGACAGGATCCATTAGAACTTGAATGAAAGTTTGAACCTTAATCATCAAATCAATCAAAGAGTCACATAACTGAGTCATTAGGTATCTTGATTCAACTTTGTTAGTAGTAGAGTGGAATTGATGATCCTGATGAACATCCTTTTGCATCCTTTAAGATGCTTAGTAGTGGAATAATATGTGTGTGAGCATGCATGTGGGCGGTGCTATATGTTTGTCAATGTGTGAGTTCATGCACACCTCGACAATTAATAAATTGCAGAAACATGCCTCCAAGCGGACAGGTTTGGGATAAAAACCTCAACGTCTGATCCTGGGGAACTACTAGGGCTGTAAGCTTTGGATTGGTTGGGACCCAGTCTACTGCATAGCTTTTGACTTGCTTTTCCTTATTTTCACGTGCATGTGCTGATGGGTTGTGGTGGTGGATGTTGTTGCTGCTGCTGTTGGGGTTTACTATTGGGGTTCGCAAGTCCGCTATTCAAGGCTGGTCAAATTTGCTTGAGTGAGACCATCTTAAGATAGCTAGCATGCAATAAATGCAATTGTAATGTCACTTTGCTTTTGGTTGGTGATCTAAGTAGCCAAAATTCCACCCAGACCTTGAGAATTGGTGGTGGCCTGGTGGGTGCAATAAAGTGCAATGGTTATGCCACTTTCCTTTTCATGCAAATGGCTTGGTTTAAGTCTCTGCTGCGCAAGTTGCTACCTTGGGCTTCAATATCAAGAACTTACAAAGAACTAGATGGATCATATATAACTTCTAGCATAAATTATTTCAGGCATATTTTAATTAAAACTGATAGAACTTTGGCGAAACTTCCACGCAGACATTACATTGATGTTGTTAAGATGTATGCAAAGGAAGAGAAGTAATGTGTTTGCACAAGATGTGTGATATCTGCAAATGCTTCCTTTTTTCTTTTGTGTTTGTATATGAGTTCTCCTTGCTCAATGTTTGCTAAATATGATATAGGGGTGGCAATGGATAAGGATAACCATGTTTACCCTACCCACTTACCCTATAATTTGGGTAAGGGTATGAAGTTATTACCGATTTATCTAAACGGGTAGGGTAAAGGTAAGAGTAAGAATTTTATACCCGTTTATGTAAATGGGTAGAGTAAGGTAAGAATTTTTTTACCATACTCATTTTACATGTTTTCCCGCTTAAATAAATAAATAATATTAATATCATTAATACTTTAAATTTGTAATAGTATCTACAATTGCTCCTTCACTTTCCAAACTCTTCCCTAATTTTCTTACAAGAACGAGAAGGGAGCGAGGTGGTTACAATAGATTGTGATATACTTTTGGACTGATTTGAGTACTTTGTAATGTGTTTTGCATGGTTTGAAATATCGGTCGATTCTGATACATATTGGCTGATATATATCGGAATTGGACCGACCCGACCCTACCCGATATTTGGCACCGAAAACCGGAATCTGTAAGGAGGAAAATCGGCGATAGGAAATGAATACCGGGAATTTTCATCGTCGTATCGGGTGACATAGACCGATACTCGGATATCGGTCGATACAAGTCCACTATGGGTGGCGAAGGAATTTATGGATAAAAAAACTAACCTGATGTGGAGATCGGAGCTGTGAGGACGACAGTCGAAGCAGGTGAGGCCGGAGAATAGTGGTGGGGGTTGGAGGAGGCCAAAGGATTTCATGGAGGGCGAAACGAGGGCCGAGTTTGAGTCTTCAGGATCTAGGTCAAAAGGAGCAGAGAGAGAAATCGAGTTCGTGGTTGTCATTATTGTTTGAGTTTGCGATCAAGGTCGGAGTCAAGGTGAAGTTCGCACAAAGAGAGAGAGAGAGAGAGAGAGAGAGAGAGAGAGAGAGAGAGGTCCGAGTCGAGGTGATGTTCATAGCGAGAAAGATCACCTCGCTTTGAGGTCGATTGCCTTTTTCTTTTCCTGTCTTTTTCGTTTGTTTTTTCAGTTGAGATTCGATCTAATTGGGGGTTATATTGAGAGTGGTTATTGGGTTGAGTTAGCCCAAACCCAATGACCCATCTTAATATAACCTCGTTAAAACCCAAATTTAAATCCCAAAAGGCAATATAGCCCAATTTAAATCCCAATAAGCTAATTTGATTGCTCTGCAAGTGGGTTAGTCATCCAATTATTTAAAAAAAAATTGTCAAAATGCTACTAATTACATTAACAAGTTTTTAAATATTTTTAATTTTTTATATTCTTTTTACTGATTTCGATATCACTGAGACGGAATGGTCGATTCGATACTAATAACTACCAGCTGATTTCGATATCGATTTCGAGATTTCGAACCATGGTTTGTGGATGGATGATTATCTAGTTAGTTTGTATTTATGTCGTTTTGATAAATTATAACTACTTGGAGCCTAATTTTTATTTTTCTTAATAGCTATACTATTAATTAGTGCTTGGATTGAATTTTATTTGTTTATCTTTTTTCCCTTTTCTTTAGGAGTGTTTACAAAGTATTTTACCTGTTTAACCTGCTTACCCTACAGGGTAAAGAAAAGTTTTACCCATCCATTGGGTAAAGAAAAAATTTACCCACCGTATAGGGTAGGGTAAAGAAAAAATTTACCCCATGTAATTTGTAAATTACCCCATAGGGTAAGGGTAAATTAATTTTTAAATTAGTAAGGGTAAGGGAAAGACTCTTACCCTATCCAATGCCACCCATAGTATGATGAAACTGCAGATCCTTATTAGTTTTTTTTTTCTTTGGATGATAAGTCAATGTGTAACATGATAATTTCAGGATGCTTTAAGAGATGATAAGTTACTTATCAATAACTTCTACATACCAGTATAGTGCTTTGCACTATGAATTTTACCGTATGGAGAGTCTAATCATCTGTATATGCCTATTATGTATTTCACTTTTTGTTAATTGGTAATGATCATCGACCAGTTGGAACTCAAGTTGATGTCTTATTGATATTTTTGATGAAGGCATTTGTTTTTAGATGAAGCTCAACCAATTGATATGATTATATTTGCTATCTTTTTTATTTTAGACGTTAAAATTTTTTTTAACCAAAATAAGGAATTGTTTTGCTCATCTTTTAATTGGTTGAAATGGTAAAATTTTCGTATATTCAATCACTCCTATGTTGACTTAAAAACTGCTTTCCGTTATCTTTATAAGTTTATAGTTTTTCTGAATTTGCTGATGGGTTCTTTCTTTACTTCTTTTTTATCTTTGGTTGACCTTTTGCATTTTATAACTCTATTACTAATTCTTTTACATTCAGCATTTGCTATTTGTTTTTTAAAATAAAATTATATAGAGCAGTTAACTAATATATTCTTTACATACTAAAACCTTCCCTCTAGAGCATATTTTGAAATGGATGTGTAAAGTTCAGTACAGGTTATTCATGCTAATGAGGCCAATCTATGATGTGATTCTGATTCACTTTAAAAAGTAACTGCTAGTATGGGATGGTTTTGGGTGTGCTCATGCCGTGAAATAACGTGAAACAATGTTTTTAACTCTAGTTTGAATCAAAATTTGTCATTACAACCAGAATGTTTTGGACATCTTGCTGTTTTAAAGTTGTGATCAGGCCTTGTTGTTTTGATTTTAGAAAGATTAGGAGCAAATACAATTTTAAAGCCGTAGTAGAATAGAACTGGAAACTTGATAGAAGAAGTTGAAATAAATCAAGAGACAAAAGAATTCAAGTTTAAAAGGCTGATTGCAAAATATTGTCCTACATGAAGTGTTTAAACAATTGTAGTCTTCCAAAAGAAAAAAGAAAGGAGGAAAGAAAGAAAGTGTGTTAATGCTGAAGGATGCCTTAAGGCTGAAATGCTTTCATGTAGACTGCCGTAGCCCACTTTTCATCTGGATTTTGTTTATTCTAATTTGTGCTTATAAATATCTCTTTGTTAAGCTTCTTTATCATCGATTGCAAATAGTAATATTAGAATGTGGCTAATATTGTTTATGCTGAATGGTCGTTTATGTATATTTTTTTAAAAATGCTTTAAGGTTTTATTTGATTCTTCCCTAAATTGGTTTCATCTTTGCTATACTCCACTTATGAATAAAGTATTGTTACTGACATACAATCGACAACGCATTTTTTCCCTGATAGATTCGGCCCGTATCTTTGTCAACCGGTGATTGCTGGATTAGGAGATGATGATGTGCCATTCATCTGCACCATGGATTGCCTTGGTGCCAAGTATGATGTCTTATATCCCTTTATTTTTATGTGGCAAAGAGATTGATGTGATGTTCAGCATGTAGATAGTTTCAAATAGAATTTATGACGTTTTATTTTTTTTTTTGTTACCAGCCTTAATCTACTCCCTGTGTTCTTAATGCTCAAAATTTCCAAAGTTGACGCACATAAGTTTTATTTGAAAGAAATGTGACATTTGTGAAAAGCACAGACATGTGAGTTCCTGGAAAATATTTTAGTAGCTTCATCTATCAAATGTGTGTTTTTGTTGTTTGGGGGGGGGGTTTGGCGATTTTGATTTTATTGATTTTTAAATCCTACTTGTTTCTAACTAACAAGGGTTTTAAGGGCGCACACTTATTTCCAATTTCTCTCTGAAATGTTTGTTCTTTGTTTTTGAAAATTGTACACTTTTAAAGTTTGAGCTAGCCATTTGTTTCCAAAAAAAAAAGTGAACTGGAAGTCAATTAATACGTAAATGATATATCTGAAAATTCTCTCCAAGTTGATAATAACTAACTTTATGGTCTTAGAACCCACAGAACACGAAATCAACCACCCAACCACTACCACCACCACAAACCCAACACAACAGAACACAACACACATACACACAATTGGGGAAAAAAAATAAAAGTAAATCAAAATCACCCCACATACACACAAAGAAGAAGAAAAAACAGCTTGTAATGCTGTAACAGAAAAAACAACAAAAACAAAAGGGGGAAAACCCCGATGCGATTTCCTGCTTTAGAAGGATGAAATTTGAAGCATTCATACCAGGATATAGTAACAGCTTGTAATGCTGTAACAGAAATGTGCAACCATCATATGCAATCATAGGTTCACAGAAAACCAATAGAGTCCAATCTGCTTGAGCAGAACACATCTTAATAGTATTAGCAACATGCATGTAGATATGACACGCTATAATTGCACCATACCATAGAAATCATGCATAATTCTGCTGCTTATTTTGGCAAAATATCATAGCTTAATATCCAATGTTCTAAATGTCGACCGACTTTTCGAAATTTCGGCCGAAATGTCTGGAAATTCATGTGACCGACACGAAATCGACTACCCCATGTCAAATTTCGAAATAAGGTTAATGTTGCTGAAATTTTAATGAATTTTTGAATTTTCGGCCGATTTTGGGGTTCCAATATCGGCCGAAATTGACATTTCATTTTATTTTTTCTTTTGGGTTTGAATCCATTAACCCGACCCTATTTTATAAGAGGAGAAGAGAAGAAATTAGGACTCGTTCACATCCCTAATTTTCGGCCGATTTTGGGGTTCCAATATCGGCCGAAATTGACATTTCATTTTATTTTTTCTTTTGGGTTTGAACCCATTAACCCGACCCTATTTTATAAGAGGAGAAGAGAAGAAATTAGGACTCGTTAACTTCCCTAATTTCATTGCGAGAGAGAGAGAGAAAAACGAGGAGGTTAAAGAGAGATACGAACTCGACTAACCTTCGACGAGGCCTCTACGACCTTCGTCGACCTTCAGTGACTCTCCACGAGCCACGACGACCTTTAGCGAGCTTCAACTGGCCTTTGACGATCTTCAGCGAGTCTCCACAAGCCCCAATGAGGGCCTAGGAAGCCCTCCTGAGCACTGACGAGCACCGCCAGCCCTGACGAAGTCCCGTCGAGCTCCGTTGAGCCCTGATGAGGTCCCGCTGAGCTTCGCCGAGCACCGACGAAAACCCAAGAGACGAGGACCTAAGAAGCCCTGTCAAGCTCCAACGAGTCCCATCGTCTCTCTCCTCTATCATAGATTTCGCTCCGGCAAGCTCTCGGATCCAGCGACTCCTCACGAATTTCACAGGCGAGTTCTCTTTCTCATTTTTTCTATTCAAAACTACTCGCTCATTCCTAATTTGATCCACATCGTTAAATCTTAGGGTAATTAATTCAAATTAGGGCACTATTAACTGATTCTCGCTCGTGAATGAATGCTCAAGTGCAATCTATGAGGCTTTGACATTTTGTTAAATTTAATGTTAGTAGTTAGTCATCATGAAGCCTTTTGAGACATTTTTGAATTTTTATTAGAAACTATGTTTATTGCATATGATTAGATAAAATTATTGCTAGTATAACTTATTAATTATACATATAAAGATATCATAAATGTGATATTTTATGACATTTAGTGTGTGTGTGTGTGTGTGTGTGTGTGTGTGTGTGTGTGTGTGTATATATAGAGGGAGTTGATCCCCTAAGAATCGTTCTCACAAATTTCTAACTTCCATGTGGGCCATCGGATCTGATAGATCAAATAAAATCAAATCTCTATCAGATCCGATGGCTCACGTAGAAGTTCTCATAGAAATCTGTGAGAACGGTTCTTAGGGGGATCAACTCACTACACACACAAAACCTCCGAAATTGATAAAATGTCTCTGAATTTTTTCCGATATCTGCAATCCGACTTTATATTTTGCCTTCCGACATTAGACAGACATCCGACATTTAGAACATTATTAATATCAGAACTCATCAGACTTGGGCAGGTTAACTATTCTGAAATCATATATCTATTGGTACTTTATTTTGATCCCCCCCCCCCCGGCGGCGGGAACTTGCATGCTCAATAGGTTGTTTTTCTTATGTACAGGGAACTTGCCAAGGACTTTGTTGTTTCTGGGACGGCAAACGAGTCTCTTTATGGTGCTTGTGAGTCGATGTACAAACCTAACATGGTTGGTGTTCTTTCTTGGTTCCTGTACTTGAATATTAAATATTGCTTCTACCTTGCTATGCTAGCTGTTACAAATAAGTCTCCCATCTTCTTTTTCCCGAAAGTAGAAATAAAAAAAATCTGGTATTCCTTGCATTTCAATCCATAGCTCTGCAAACCTTGAGGAGACCCCTCCCAGTTCTTACAGAAATGGTTAGTCAATCAAAACAGGTTTCACACACTATTTATCAGATATGGACATGTTTATTATACTCAGTGAAGCCTCAAGCCTCAGTATATGTCTGTCTGAACTTGAAGATACATTGAGCACTGAAAGATTATAAAAAGTAGGTTAGATAACCAAGTATGTGTCTGTCTGGACAAAAATACGCCAATGCACAAAACTGAAACAGACCTCAAGGCCATGCCACCTCAGGGAAAAGTAATATGTTATCCTCACATTTCCTTCCTGTAACTGTAATAATCTCCTATGAATTGGAATTTTACTGTTTTCAATTAATATGTGTGGTTGCATGATAAGGCCATCCACACTCTAACATGCCTAAGAGAGGAAATTCTATATACCATTGAAATAGTGAAATGTGCAAAATAACTGAACTACTGGTAGGGTCTGTTTGGTTGTCGTAACTGGCCGTAATTCGTAGTTGTAATTGGTAAAGTCTTTTACAATTGTAAATGAGTTACATGTATGTAAATTTTACGGTGTTTGGTTGGTAATATAAATTGTAAAGTGGGAAAGTGTATTGTACTTTACGGTGTTTGGTTGTCGTAATGTATAAGTCGTAAGTGAAAAAGTTGACCACAAAATTAACTATTTGGTGATTTTAAAAGTTTTAATACTGCAAATAAATATTAAAAAAGTTAAATATTAAAATTTTTTAATATTAATATAAAAAAATAATACAAATTTGTATGACCACAAAATTAACTGTAACTGGGCTGTAAGTGAGTGGTAACTGGGTTGCAAGTGAGTGTTAGTTGAGTTACTTACGAATTACGATCCAAACAAACGCCGTAGTTGTAACTGGGTAGTAAGTCATTTACGAATTACGGAGTTTTACGCGAAACAAACGGCCCCGTAATGCAACACTCGTCCATGGCTTCATATGCCACATCATGTAAAGTATTTATAAACAATGGAAGCATTATGCGCAAATCATGGAACGACATGTATAGTTGCAGGTAATGCATGTAGAGAAGAATCAAATAGAGAGGAGCATTATTCTTAATTTTTCATTCTTATTGCCAATTGCTATTCTTGGTATCATAAAATATTTTTATCATGTCTGTGTTAATGCAATTTACTTTCTCGTTTTTTAGGAACCAGAGGAACTATTTGAGACAATATCACAAGCACTACTATCATCTGTTGACCGCGATTGTTTGAGTGTTGGGGAGGATATGTCCTTGTTGTGTAAGTGCAATTTTTTTCCCCTTCTCTTCTGTCCATCAGCCTTTTCATCCTTTTACATGATCCCTATCTTTTAAACTAGTTGGTATCTCATTAACCATTTACTACAAAATGTGCAACAGAATAAATTAATTGGTCCATTTGTAAACTTGATCTCCTTTGCACCACCTAGAGGATGTTTTTCTACAAATGAAGGCTTTTATAACCTGAGAGGGAATATGAACATAATTTCAGAATGGTTCCAAGTAAATGATGCTGTAACATTACCCTTTAGTATAGTAGCTGCATTTAATACTTTTTTGATTATTCTCCAAAATAGAAGGTTCTCGTGTCAGCCCCATAAGCTAATCACCTCTATATATTATTAAGGATATATTCTATAGCAAGGTTTGAAATTTCAGCTGATACTGGTATGTATCACCATATAGATAGGAAATTGAGGTACCTGAGCTAAACATCCTATCAAATCTCAAATCGGCCGATAGGCCTTCCAGCTTCGCCAATATTTTCATTGTTCCAGGAGGTATGGGGTCATATCATCCCCATACTTACTGGAATAACCTGATGCAAACTAATATTTGGTTGTAAATAACTTCCCCGTGGGCGTGGGTTGGGGGGGTGGGGGTGTGGTGGACCCTAAGATTAGAAAGCTCAGATCCTTCCAATACCCAGCTTTAAAAAGCAATAAGAAAACGTGAAAATCCCCCAAACCAGAAGAACAGAATAAGGGGACAAAAAAGTATGAGAGAGAGAGCAATGGAGGACAGAAGATAGGAAGAGGGGAAAGTAGATGGCTGCATACCTGAGCCCAGTGAGGACTATCAGGTGCTCCACTGGAACCATCTCATCGTCTTTGAATAGAAGGTTGCTGAGAAATTCGGAGACTGTAAAGGGTAATCTACTTGAGAGCCAGATTGGATCTGGTTTAGTTTCAATTTGTTCTGCTCGATCCATGACTTTGTCATTTAGACTTTTACTAGTCTTTGGTTTGGGTTGGATTAGTTTTACTGGTCTTTACCTAGTCTGCCAGACTTGATCCACAACTTCTACATATTTACCACAAATTTATGGTTTACACACACACACACCCACCCCCACCCACCTAGGTGTAACTAAGTTAAGTTACACATACCTCTTTTCACCACACAAAGATTTTGCTTGGTGAGATGCAAACAAAAATTAATGTGAGTGGTCCCCGCAAGGTGTTTAAAAAATATTTTTTGTAACTCTACTATATATATATATATATATATATATATAGGGGTTACTGTACCTCAGCCGACAGCTGAGAAAGTTTCTCAGCCGGCGGTGACATGGCCGAATATATGCCACATATCGGTGGCAGAGTGTAGAAGCAAAAAAATCAAAAAAATCCCGCCTAAAGAATCGCCAATCAAATTGACCAAAATATCCCCCTTTTACTTCTAAACTAGCAAAAACTCATCCACAACAAAGTTTTACCTAAAATATTTGTAATTTACAGAGAATTTTCTGTTGAATATATCTACAGTTATAAAATTCCTAATTCTACTACATCGAAAATATAAAGGAAAAAATTGGATCAAGATAATGAAAAAACAGCAACAGTAAAAAGTAAAAAACATGCGTGAAACCTAAAAAAACTGTTATTTTTTTATAATTTTTTATTATTTAATTTCGTGTTATTTTCAATTCATATAGGTTTAATAAAAGAAACTGAAATGAATAGAAAATGAAATTTAATGTGGGGGCAACCGTATATTGTTTTTTGTATTACAAATGTACAATGTAAAAAAAAATAATAAATACAATGGTTAATTATTTCATGTAATTTTTAATGAACTGCGACTATGGTCGGTCTTGGGACTAAAAAATTGCTTTATTCTCAATGTATATTATAAATTGGATTCAGGTCGCAGTACACATATATTCAAAACTATAATAAAAATATATATATAACTTTTAATTTTATATCACGACTGCGACCCTAGTCGCATTCCTTAAGCGCATAAAAATAACAGACGAAATATGCTATCGTTCAGTGCTGCGACCACAGTCGCTGTCTTTTTTCGCATGCTTTATGTGACAGAATTTTGATTGTTTTACAAAGCTTGCGATCATAGTCGCAGTCATAGTATAACAAACTTTCGATCACTGCGACCATGGTCGCAGAGACCCTAGTCGCATTCCTTATTCGCATAGAAATAACAGACGAAACATGTTATCGTTCAGCACTCAGCACTGCGACCACAGTCGCTGTCCTTATTCGCATGCCT
Source organism: Agave tequilana (assembly GCA_038442645.1). Classification (NCBI taxonomy): domain Eukaryota; kingdom Viridiplantae; phylum Streptophyta; class Magnoliopsida; order Asparagales; family Asparagaceae; genus Agave; species Agave tequilana. The sequence goes on from JAVJIF010021356.1 coordinate 83,932, forward strand.
TATGTAACAGAATTTTGATCGTTTTACAAAGTAGATTAGCCCTGTGACCGTGAGATCAGTCTGCGTATATCAAATCTTATAAAATATTATATTAATTACTCTGAACTAATTGAAGTAATTAATATTCTATCTACCGTGATACAACAACAATTTCAAAAAAAGAGATGCACTAATATTAATCTCGATAAAGGAAAGATGTGCACCATACGTAATCTAAATATATAGGAAAAATATTATATAAAAAGTTAATTTGTAGTTCACATAATAAACCTCTGGAAAAAAGGAACTCTTTGGATTCTCCCGCCATAACTGCTTCAATTAAATATTTAATTTCTTTTTACCACTTCTTCGAATACTCAACCGTCACCTATAACAATTATTATTACTATTAATGTTGTTTCACATTATTGACCTTTTGTAGTGCTGGTAACTAATATATTATCTCATATCTAAAAATGATATTTGTGCTCTTCATTTTCAATTTGATTTCAAAACTTTTAGAAAATAATTAATTCTTGAATCATGTCTTCCCCATCTTCTTCCTCTGAACACTCAGATTTCAACTTCAATCATTCTCCCACCGGTCCTCTTTCTTTAGAGTATTCTAGTGAATCTGATAGCAGTCTGGACTTCACTCCTTTTGACTATCTCACTACATCAAATAATATTTTATCTGATCCTCTTCTTCATGAGGATGATGAAGTTTTCATGGGGCTTAGTGAGGAGGAACTTATTCCTCTGCCACTTTACAGAGAGATTCTTGATGAAAGCATGTCCTTTGATGTTGGGGGCTCACTTTCTTTGAGCATATCTTTTACAGGTTCTCCACACGGGTCGAGAGAAGAGCTTGATACAGATGATCCATTCTGAAAGTTTATCGATGAACCAAAGCACCCTCAAAAAGAGGAAGAAACTGAAGAGAACAGCGAGTCGGACGACGAGGGAGAAGATGAGGAATAAGTGATGAACAGGAAGATGAGGAGAATGAACACGACGAATCTGCTTATGATGGTGATGACGACGAGGATTAGGATTTCCTGATCTTCTGATATTCAACGTTATTTTGTCTTCTTTTAAGAGCTTTTAATGCTCTTTTTTTGTAAGGTCTCTTTCTGACCAATTTATATTATAAATAAAATTTACTTCTATCTGTAAAATGATCTTTCATATTTTTAAAATACATATAAAGTATGCAATTTATATTATAAATAAAATTTACTTCTATCTGTAAAATGATCTTTCATATTTTTAAAATACATATAAAGTATGCTGTATAGTTATTATTTCTGCATCTTATCTGCGATAATGGTCGCAGTACTTAGATAATTATTACTCTGAACTAATAGAACTACGATTATGGTCGAAGTCCATGATTAACTATATTTATATTTGAAACTGCGACCACGGTCGCTGTCCTGTCATAAATAGTTTGATCGTTTTACATTCAATAAAGTTAAAAACAGCGACTATGGTCGCAGTCCAAAATTAAACTATATAAACAGATGATACTGAGAACATGATCGCAATCCTCTCAAAACAGTATATTTCACTGTATATCACAAATTAGAAAACTGCGACTGCTGCCGTTAAGCACTGCGACCAAAGTCGCAGTCCTTGTTCGCATGTAATATGTAAAAAAATAACTAATAATAATTTATATGTTACATGCGAACAAGTAAACTGCGACTATATTCGCAATCAGTAAAATTCTTACAGATCATATCATAAAAATCTACAAATTAAATAATTATAAACTGCGACAAAAGACGCTTTTAAAACTATTGAGAAATTATTTTATTGACCACTACGAGCTTAGGCGTATTCCTAAAATATATAATATCTGCGTAAAAAAAAATTTAATAAAGAAGCATTCAAATTTGTTTCGTGATTTGATGAAGTTGCACTTAAAGAGACATGATTCATATTCAGTTAGTCGTAGTTTGGTCGCAGTTATAAAAGATAATTGTGATAATATTGACTAACATCAGAAATATAAAAAAATAATAAACTATACAGATTCATTATTTTTTACCGCAGGGGCATTTAGTAATTTCAACTGTTTCAATAGGCGGGCCGTCCTTTTTAGTGTGACTAATAATGTGTCACGTCACCGCAAGCTGAGAGGGACTCAGCTGTCGGCTGATATACATATTTCTGAATATATATATATATACCTCAGCCGCCAGCTGGTGACGACATGGCTGAATCTCAACAACAAATCCTGGTTGCAGAAGCTATCATGGTCGCAATGTTTTTGTGAGAACTGCTATCATGGTCGCTGTATTTTTTTTGAGGACTGGTATCATAGTCACACTGTTTTGTGAGGACTGCTACCATGATCGCAATGCTAATTAGACTGAGAATATCTGAAACTTTTTAGGACTGCGACTATTGTCGCAGTGTCAATTGATAGTCTCTCTTAGCTGGCAACTGAGGTACAGATACCTCACACACACATATCATTATCATTGCAAGCATAGTAAATTTACTTAGAACTAAATATGAAAATCAACATGGCTAGTAAAATGCTATAAAATTAAAACCATTTAGTAATTAATATCAAAATAAATTAAGTTAAATACTTAGATGGTGTAAAAATAGAATTAAATACATTTAATGATATTTTCTTGGTAAGTGTATAATTTTACAGATTGAGTTGATAAAATATTTTTTTTTTGTAAATTAGACTATTAATTCAAATTTTATATTATTTTGAAAATTAGAGTAACATTAGCCATCACATCTTGAAGATTTCTTGCAAAACTTGATTTCTCTTGATAAGCAGGTTATTAGTATTATTACTTCTTACTAATCAATTGTCTTATATTTTAGATAGTTTAGTTAATTATAATTAATTGTTTTAATGAGCACATCAAAATGTTCTAAATTAATAAATACATGCATGACACACATGTTTACTAATTAATAAAATATAATTTTAACTTTTCCACTTGTTCAGCTAAGAATATTTTTTTAATTTGTAAAAGTATTACTACAACAACCACTACGTTATACAATATTCAATAAAACTAAGTTTCATCAACTATCTAAAACACGTCAAATTTCGCTGATTGTCTTTATTACTTTTTGATAATATTAATTAATATTTAATTTTTTTTAACGATGCTGATTCCAACAATTTGATTGTTCCCATCTGAAACAGCTGAAATAGCTTAATTCCCGGTACCGATACAGCGATACCAAAAATGGAGACCCGATATTGGTACCGAAACCAAGATTTAGCTTCCTCTTTGACAGAAAGTTTCGCCTCACATTTTAGATGAACCAGCACCACTTTCAGTGGAAGGTCCTAGTTTATCTTTGAGCTACAATCAGAATGCAAGGCATCTTCAAAATTTTGTTGTTTCCAATTATTTTGCTGTGAATATAGTAGCAAATGAAGATAGCTTGTTACACTTGCTAATTTAAGAAAATCTTTTCTATTTTGCAAAATTTCTTTTTGAATTTGGATGGATACTGTCATACCGCCATACTGGATGCAAAGATCTCTTTTTTCCCTCCTTTCTGAGGCAGTAGGATGGGATCAGTGAAGATCCAATTACTTTCATATTGATAAAGGTGTTGACATGAATTATTACAGAACAAAAGAAGGCCTTGTCTTCCTCCCTAGATCTCATCTTCCTTTACTTCTCCTGTCCAGAAATCAACCATACTATTGATCTCTGGCAGTATACTTAAGGAGTCTTTTTTCTTATTATTAAAAGCTCTACAGTTCCTCTCTCTCTCTCTCTCTCTCTCTCTCTCTCTCTCTCTCTCCAAACTGACCAATAAATGCCATATTAGCACAGTCCTGAGTAATTTTATGTGCTGTTTCCTAACCCTTTTCTTCTTCCAAGTTGTCTGAAGGTCCTGAAACTAATTGGTGAGTCCTTGGTACCAAGCTTATGCTTCCAACTTCTCCAAAGATTCCTTACAAACTGTCATTTAGTAAATAAATGCCAGATTGATTCCTGCTTTACACCATGAGCACGTAATCCCGTGTCTATACACTTTCTCTTCAGTCTGTCTAAAGTAAGGGTGCAAGTGGATCGGGTACCCAAACCCAACCCGTGACTGATCCAAACTTTTGAGTTAGTTGGGTCCAACTTGTTGTCGTGTTGGTTTGGTCACGGGTTGGGAATTGCCAACCCAAAAAGAGTTCGGTTAACCCTTCAGGCAACCCGACCCGACCCAAACCCGAATAGCTTATATATAATATGTATATTGTATATAATATAACCGTATAAATACACATGTACAAAGCCATAAATATATAAAGTTCAATATATACCAATCTAAACCCTAGATTCCTATACTCCCTTCCCGTTTCATCCTTGCATCCATGTTCTTCTTCTTCCTCTCTCACGTCTCTCCCTTCGCTGCCTTCACCGGCTCGCTGCCGCTAAACCGTCATCGGAGCCAAGTACTATTCGCATCAGCTCCGCTGCATCGTTCCCCTTGTCCTCTCCTCCCTCAACCTCTGCAGCCCAGTCCCCATTCAGTCCCTCGGCCACCTAAACCTCTCTAACAACCCGCTCAGCGCCCTCTGCTGCCTCTCCATCCGCAACCTCCACAGCAACAACTTCACCCATCTCGACCCGACTCAGCTCGGCCCGAACCCGAATCACGTCGGGTTGAGTTTGGGTGGAATCGGGTTGGATTCGGGTTCGGGTTCGGGCACTATACCTGTTCTCGGGTTCGGGCATGGGTTTGCCTTCAACCTGACCCCAGTAAGAAGTCTCTCCTTACAGACTTGCCTCGTGTACACTTCCAATTCGGGGGCACTTACACTTCCCCAACGCAGTTGCCATTTACACCTTCGCACACAACATTTATTATAAAGGATTTAACTGACAAAGCTCCCTGTTCCATCCAAACTCCACTTCCAGGTATCTCACCCGAGGACCCAGGTGTTTTGCTTAAAGGATAATAAAAACAGAAGCTCATCCTGACAATCCTCAGTTGCAACATATCTAAATCTTGGAGCCAAAACCCATCCATTCTCACGAAAAACATTTTGAGACCAGACAGTCGCATTGGTTGACTTTATTGGTTGGCTAGAGATGATATCCGTCTTTTCGATTTCTTTTTTCTCTCTAGTCCAGATTCCATTTCTGTTGGTAGAAGTTCCATAGAGAGGCAAAACATATTGCTTCATTCTGTAATGTCATCGACATGATAATGCTTCTCTTTGCTGAGGTTTTGGGTTTACTGTGCAGTTTGAATGGCGATTCTTGGATAGTTATAAATGTTAAGAAATGACATCCAATGTATCTGCCAAACCAATATTCAATTATCAGATTTTGGTTACTTTGAGATATCAAAATAAATTTGAGTTGATCAAGATAAATTTGAGTTGACTGATCCAATAACAATTTGCATGGTATCAGATGATTTCTCATAGTCACCTTATTTAATCATTAATTAACACATGTTTCATGTCTTCTCTGCAGGACACCAACTGAAGTGCAGGAGAGAACTTTGAAGGGAAGGATGGACTAGATGCAGATATGCAATGGTGAAAAGTTTCCTTTTATCCTGTGCGTGCTTTTTACCCTTCTTCTGTAGCTGCAGATTTCTCGGTTGAACGGATGTGTTGTGAGACTACTACATATGGAGTATGATTTCTAACACAACCTGGACAGAAATGATTTCAACTGTAGGCTGCAGTTAAATTGATGTAAGAATACAAATATGGGTCCTGTTTTATTTCAACTCGCAATTCCATTGTCTAATTCATCCAACTTAAAAATGAAATATGGAATTCGGACAAGACATTTCATACTTCTACTTCGTTTTGTGTATGGTTCTTGTTTTCCCCTGTGGGCAGTGGGTAGAATAGCATTGCTCAGGTGGGTGCGTAAAATGTCACAAGCAAATGTTGTCATGTTCTTGTATCTGATTGTATCTGAGTTTCAGCTTTCAGGTTCCATAGTCGGGGATTTCTGCTTGAAACAATCAGCGTGTGTAATACGTACGTTTGCTCGAGGGTTGAGTCTTCCTCACCTGAGCTTTTCCTTGGGCACAGGGATAAGCAAGATGTAAATGTTCAGTAAGGAGTAAAATTGCGTATTGTTTGCTCTATGCTGTCCCTCAACTGAGCAGAAGACTCTAAAAGAGAAATCTTTCAAACAATGCTGATATGATTGACAATTCTCAAACCTCTTTCATCAGGAGCACTCACTTTATGGTCTCTTTCATCACCAGCAGCAGAGTTAACTGCAGACCAGCTGGATCCAGACGAGTTCAGAGAGCATTAAACGTTAATGAGCTACCGAAGGTTCAGCAGCTCCACTAATGGCTCAACTTTTGGGCATTCGTTGCTGAGAGCATTAACATTAACCAGCCTAGCAAGGAACCCGATTGAATTTTTTTTCCCTTTTCTTTTAACAATTTATTCATCTAAATTGAATTTATCCTTTGTTGATTCAATTATCATTCGTTGTAGACAACTCTGCTTAGTTGAATTTTATCAATTTTTTAAAACTATTTGTAAATTGTACATGCTTGGAATTATGTGCGCACAGATTTATTTTTAGGCAATAGAAGTAGTTGGAGTTGGTTGGGATCAGTTTTAGTCATATAATGCATTCAGATCGAGAAAAGATGAGAAAATTGAGTAATAACTGTCTTTACAATATTTACAAGATTGCCATCAAGACGAGAGTAAGTCTTCTTCTTCAAAGAAGCTATTGTACTCCTCATTCACACAGAACCCTCACCTATGTTCTTGATTAGAACTCACAAGTAGAGAGAGAGAGAGAGAAAAAAAAATAGCCATTAGGTTTTATCTCCCTGATTATAAACTTTTAGTCTGTTTTCAAATTCTTCAAAAAACAACAAGAATCATATAAAATTTTTATGAATTGGAAATAACAAAAATGATCAATATAATTCTTCAAGTGAAAGAAGAGAAGAGACCGCGGAGGAGAACAAAGAAGAAAATCTTAGATGCTCTAAAAGGGGAACAAGACCTCTTGAAGACAAATAATAATTCTCAATTTCTTCTCTCTATGTGTGAGAGTAGTGCTCATCCCTTGAATATTAGTGCTTCTCCTCTTCTGGAAGATGCTAGCTTCGTTGTGCCTAAGTAGTCATGTCTCCTCCCTCGTGGTGAATCTATGGCCCTTTCTACAGAAATATAGAGGCAATAAAACATTTTTTTGAGTAGAAATGCAATTAAAATGTACAATACATCGAGGGCTTGTTTGGTTTGATGGAAGTGGGAGGAAAGTGTGAGTGAAAAATGAGAATGAAAAATGTAAAATTGTAGTGAAAAATTGAGATTTGTGCAATTTTTATTTTGAATGTTTGATTGTAATGTGAAAGTATAAGTAGAAAAATATATTGTATTTTTTAGTTGATTAGTAATATGAAAATGAAAGTAAAATAATTGATCACAAAATTGATCATAAAATAATATTAAATTAAATGTTAATTATGAAATAATATTTTTAGATTATAATTGGACTGTAAGTGAGTTTAAAAAAAAAAAAAAAACCAATAGTGATTTGACCTTTTATTTTAACAATATATTTCCAAATAAAAAGGATATTCTCTAACAAATCTCTCTCTCTCTCATCCTCCTCCTTGCCACCTGCTCATGTATCGGCAACCACCAACAGAAGAAGACGAGAACCATTACTATTTAACTGTTGGAATTGAAGAATATATATATGAATCTTCGAGATGAATTATGGCGAGATCCGTTGATCGAATCAACTGGATGATGGTTGGAGTGTGTTCTCCTTCCATTGGTGATGAACGTGGTATATTCACATGTTCAATTCCGACTTCGAATGAATGAGATATTCAAGTCTAGAGATTGCCTAATTCAAAGCTAAATGGGACTAAACTGTTGGAATGCCAACAGTTGCGACTGTTGGACTGCCAACAGTTGTGACTGTTGGACTGCCAACAGTTGTGACTGTTGGGTGTGTCAGTTGGGCAGCCAACAGTTGTGACTGTTGGGTTGAAAGGTTGCAGCCTTTCCTCGGATTCGAACCTGTTGGCCCCTCCTAAAGGCTATATAAAGGGCTCCAATTCTCAATTGAAGGACACACCAATCACACCAAGAACAAACACTTCTCTTCTCTGAGTTCTGAACACTTCAATTTTTTCTGCGTTCTGAACTGGGAAGTAGAGTTCTGAAGTGACTTCCAAAAGGGAAGTGGGAAATCCGTAACTCAGTTTCCGAAGCGACTTCCAACGGAGATTCTGCAAAATTCGTTCTGAAAGAAGGCTTAGAAAATTCAACAGATTCTTTTATAGAATTGTTGTCTGAATCTAAGACTTCTGAAGAAGAATATTCTTCAACCTTCCATCGTCCTCAACAGTGGGTGCTACTCCAAAGTAAGGGGCAAATATTCATTCGAAATTTGTCCTTGTACCGTTGCTTCAACGATCCTGTGGAAGGTACTGGTTGACTACGGTTCGACCGTACGGTGATTTGGTAGTGCTATCCAAATACCGTGAAAGAGTGTTGTATCTTGGGAGACTAGCGTCCATTATCCCGTTAGCACCGGTGCGGGGGACGTAATTGTCTTAAGGAGATTCGCTTTAAGCGTACCTCACTCTAAATACTGTATAAGTGGATTAAGTCCTTTATACAGGGGATATACTTTACAGTATATCGAGATTGACTTAGATTCAGTCTAAGTGATACTGTATAAGTAGATTAAGTCCTTTATACAGGGGGATATACTTTACAGTATATTGAGACTGACTTGGATTCAGTCTAATTGGTGCTTAAACCAAGGAAGGAAATTGAAAAGTGGTTCTTAAATTAAGGAACGTTCTATTGAACGGAAAACCTCCCACCTGATATTTGCCGACCTGGCCAATTAGATTGTTGATATCTCAGTGATCTTGATTAGTTGTCAGATTGATTCTTGTTAAGCAGAATTCCCAACATTAACTACTAGCAAATTGCCACCATTAGAAACACCATATCGAGACTGGTCGTCAACAATGATACATGTCAATGACCTTTTAACTTGTCAAGCTCTCATACCTCAAAACTTGTACTATTCGCAGAATCAACTGGTTTGGATGAAGATTAAAGTTCACGTCACAATGTGCATGTCCTACTGGGGGTCAAGCATTTCTCAACTTTCTAAGTATTACTTGGGGGGACAAACAACGATGATTTTTTTAAGATTTTAAGCCAATTATCACTTTGTTCTGGATCGCCCCAAATAGTATTTTTGGGGCGTAGACTACTGCACTGGATACATTTTCAAACGTCCAACATCACCACAAGAAAGCTACTTGGAAGGAAATATGGTTGTGGCTTGCCTCATTCAATAACTTATAAAGATGAGCACTTGGGTTGATGGCAGTAGAAATTCCAAGTTACAGTGAATTAATTTCTTTTGCGCGTTGTATCATGATATTAAGCACAAAAAAATCTTCTGTAACTTCGCAACCATGGAGAATTTTCGGCATGTTGTTTCATGCTAAGCTTAAAAGCATTGATCATGTAAAACATTCATCAACTGCAAACATCTAGATAATAGTTTTCTATGCTAATAATTAATAGTATATTCAGATAGTAGTGAGCAGATACCTTGTTGTTTTGCTGATGACAAGTTTAGAGTAGAACAGTCTGCAACCCTCATAATCACACAGGTGTATTTTTCTGTCACATACTCGTGTATTATTTTGCTGAAGACTGAAAGCTTTTACCTCAGACATGGATGCCCAACTTCATAGGAGCACTAACATACATCGGCATACATGAATGGTAACAGTGAGCTCCACCTTGTATTGTATTAACTCCTTGATGCATTATTTACCATATAACACTCTCACTCCATTTACATTCAAATGTGAAGCTTGTAGATTAAAAAAAACACGTAACTTTCCATCAGCAACTCTAGAATATCGGATAATCAACAAGCTGTGTCCCCATAATTCAACAGCTTAACTCCATTGCTCCTCAGAATGCAGTGACTGATGCTCAAAACGAAGTCTCCAATTTCACAACTTGGTGAAAATTATTTTATGGTCACAAACAAAATGCCTTAAGTTGGGCAAGTCTTTCGGGCTCATGGGTAAACCAAGATAAATGCCCCCCTCTAAGATCAATGTTTGAAGATGGTAAAGTCTACTCAAAGAATCAGGCAGAACCTTGACACCACTGTAACATATGTGCAGATACCGCAGATGGATTAAATGATCCACACTCTCTGGCAGTTTTTCAACGTAGCAACCAGAAAGAAGGCGAATACTTTTCAACTCCTCGAACAACTGTTGAAGAGTTAGGGAGTCCAGCCAGCGAAAATTAAAGAAAGAAAAATTAAGAAACATCAGTGTGCGCAGATTTCTCAGCACAAAGACATTCTGCTTGAGCTCATCCAGATTGCCAGTCATAACGGAAAGATGACGAACAGTGATTGGTATTTTCTTCGGTTCATCACCTTCAATCCTGAAACAGTCATCCTTAGAAACATACTCAGCTAGATCATGCAACAAATCATGCATGATATAGTAAGCTCCACCATGACATTCAAACTTCTGGAAGAAAGATCTGGACAATAAGTAATCAAAATAGTCCCTTCCAACAGCCTCAATCGTCCGTTGCCATCATTTGGAACAACAAATCCCTGTGCCATCCACATTCGGACTAACTTGTCTGGTTGAAATTCCCAATTTTTTGGGAACAGACTGCAATAAGCAAAGCACTGTTGCAGATGTGCAGGTAAATTTTGATAACTTAATTTGAGCACTGGCATTATGTCATCTAGACCTTGTTCCAACCTCCATATGTCACTCTTTAGAATGCTTGTCCAAAATTGTGGATCAAGGTTATCTTTCAATAGGCCTCCCAGAGTCTTTGCTGCCAATGGGGAACCTTTCAGCCTGCCTGCTATCCTCTTTCCAATCTCCTGTAAGCTAGTTAACTGATTATGGTGTACAGTTACACCCCCAAATGCACATTCTTTAAAAAAGGACCAATAATCATCCTCTTGTAGACCTTCCAGTTTAATTGGACTTGATGTTCCCATCATTTTCACTATCGTCTCCAGACGAGATGTTATCAAGATACTGCTACCCTCTTTCCCATGTTTCATTGGAGCAAAGAGAGTATCCCACCTTCTCTTCTCCCCGTCATTCCACACATCATCTAGAACGAGAAGAAACCGATTCCCCATCAACTTCTCTCGAAGAATAACTTGAAGCCGATTTAAATTCGTGATACCAGTGTATTGATCATCGCAAGAATGCTCCAAGATCTCCCTTGTAAGTCTAATTACACTGAAACTTTCTGAAACACATACCCAAATTCTCCTGTCAAAATAGCTTTCAACTCTTTCATCATTGTACACTAGCTGTGCAAGAGTAGTTTTTCCAACGCCCCCAATACCAATAATTGGCACAATGAAAACATTTCTACCACCGCCAAAACCAACATCTTCAGACTGAGGCCTTAACAAGATATCTATTATCTCCTCTTTCTCCTTGTCTCGGCCAAACACTTGGTGATTGATCGCCAAGAAGGAACTAGTTATCCGGCTGCTTGTGATTACTTGTTGCCTTGGTACAACATCTCCCAACTTGAGCAGTTTGAGACATTTATTCATACCAGAAGCCACAGAATCTAGTTGCTTGGCAATCTTACTTATTCCCACTGTAGTAATCTCCTTCTCTGAGGATGAGGACGAAGATGCATCGCTTTCTCCGGTTGCTAAAAAACTCATGGCATTGCTAATCCAAGGAGATAAGAAATCACTCACCAGGTTCCTGTCCTTTGTGCCTTCTACTTCGTATCGAAGGCGTTGATACTCGAGCTCATCAAACAAGTCTTCGGCAGCATATGAGGCATCCTTGAGCTCCTTCAGCCATTGAAGCAGTACCCCGTTCTCATCTCGAACCTTCCAGGTGGCGGCTAGCACTGTTTGGATGTTCAGCACTGCAAAGCGCAGATTTTCAAGTTCTTGTTGGATACGAAAATCTGATGCCCATGCTTCCAGCATACGAGAGAGGTACTTGTCGAAGATGACTTGAACAAACCATCCACATACTGCTAGATATGACTGCAGATCCCTAATCTTCAGACGATGAGATCCTCCTTTGCAGAGCCAGAGCCTCAACTGAGGGATGCTGAGTGAATACCAGAGATCTCCTTTTCAGAACCAGAGCCTGAACTGAGGGGATGCTGCGTTCACCAGTTTGTGGTCTCCTTTTCAAAGCTATAGAGCCTCAACTGAGGGGATCCTATCTGAAAACCAGATCGGCGATGGTTCCGGCCCTTTCTGTTGATTTTCTCTGTCCAAACCTGACCACTGATGAGATTTCAGAACTTAGAAGGCAGCGACGATTTCTTCTGATCTGCGCTGGGTTGACCACCCCGGTGATGCCAAGCAATCTGCAGGTGGCTGAATCTATTAAGGAGACAAAAGTCAAAGGAAGAATTAAAATATAAAACTACCAGAAAGACAAATTTGACTTGAGATAGCTTTAGAATTCCTGACCAGGCATTTTGCAAGAGGGGGCGCATCGCGTCATAAACAATCAATCAACAAGCTGCAACAACCATCTTATAGGTCATTTGTGAAAGGGCAAGAAAATGTGAATCGCTAATTTTTTGCCCATCACCAGAAAGAATTTAACTAGCATGACAGCGCAGCAAACAGCAAAAGCAGAATTCTGTGCAACATATTATATATAAAGTATAGAATATATACACAAAAATCAGTAGTCATTGAATTCACTGTAACATTTATCCGGTCAACTCTCCAGACTGCATCTTTTGAAAAACAATCTCAACTGATGAGAAATCAAGATCAAAGCCTGAACTCTCTCCACCATACTGAATGTATAGGTAGTCCTTGGAAGATAATGGCGGGGGTAAAAGTTGGCTCATCTCAAGTAAATCTGAGAGTGGGGGTTGGGGCTGAGGTATGCCCTTAGTTTTCAATGTATAATAAACATCAGCAAGAAGGAGCCATATAAGGTCCGGGTCAATACGAGCAAGTCCAGATAATGTCTTTATAGAGGCATCTCTGAGACCTGTCACGCTACTGCACGCTATCCCAACTACAAGACCAGAAACCTTCTTGAGCACTGCTTCGATGGCTGACACACTCCTCTTATTAGACGATAACTCCGCTATCATGTTTAAAACTGCAATCTGAATCTTCAGGCTGGAAGCCTCAGCCATCGAATCTTCTGAAGACTGAGTACTCCTGTAAGGGAGAAGTATTTTTGTCTCAACTCTTGATGCCATGGGCTTTCTTTGAAATGGTGATGAGGCTAACAGTTTCCAGATGACAGGTCCATCAGTATGGAAGCGGCGTATGAAAAATCTCCTCCAGATACCTGGACCACTCTGCTAAGCACATTTGTGCATCTGCTAATTACAGCCTGCCAAGATTAATGTATGAAGATTAGATTCTTAACTAATTTTAAAGGGAGCAAGCTTCCGAACATAACTGAAACCCCAGGCACACAACATGATGGATTTAAACTAACCATTCTGGCAAATTTATACCTATAAATGTTTGAACAACCTAAGCACAAAGCTTGTATTACAGATGTATATTTATCAGCAGTCAAGAAACAAAAAGTTTCTTTTCTAAATCTAGTGAATTGCAACTAATTTCCAAGAATTTGTGCATAATCAAACAAGAGACCAGTCCCCTCATTAACATCTTTTTCTTCCTATTTAATTCTTGTACCTCAAAATCTCAAACTTGAGAATTCATTGGCATCATATTTTGTCACAAAGGTCTTCACAGTCATACCCATCATAAACTTGCCAAATCATTTCCAACGTTAGTTTCTTTTTCCATGAGTAATTTTATTTTTTAATATTTTTTTGAGAACAGGCCGTGACTTGGTGCAAGTGGGATTTGAACCCTAGACCACTTGCTCACTGAAGAGGTTTTCCGATTGTGCTACACTAGCACTTGCTATTCTATGAGTAATTTGTCCCGACATTTTATGAACAAGCTATATTCATCGTCTACTGTAGCATGTATACTTCGTCGAAAGAGACGTACCCATGTTGGATACTTTTCTGATACTCGAATGCTCCGATACTTGATCAATACGTGTCAGATCTCCTTTAATGTATCCTAAAATTTGCAATGTATCTAAACGTATAGAAGATATGTCCTAGACATAATTGAGGCTACAAAATTTAAAAAAAAAAAGAAATCTAATTTTGAATGAAGAGTTTACGATTTATATAATTTGTCTAGTTCTTGATAAAAATCATTTACATTTTATATGACTCAAAAATGTTTGAAACATTTAAGAAATGTGTTCTTTTAAGTGTGGCAATCTTACAAATTCACGTTACAGGTAATGAATATTAAGCTACGCAACAAGTACAATATACTTATTATTGTATATTTATACAAATACAATATTATACTTTTATCCCCTATCTATGCATATAACATGCGTGTATCTATCTTTATGGACACACGCTAAAACACAAATATATACATATAATATTTGCCGTATCTATGTTGTATCCTTGTCTTAGTTTTTTCAAGATTAACCAGCCACCCAATTGTAGACAAAAACAGAAACCGTTAACACAGTTAGGCTCATATATTTTTAACCAAATTGCATATTTAGCCGATATACGAACCATACCTCTAATTCATGCAATTAGCAGTACCATGGCCCATGACAATGGTTGCGAGTAGAAACTCACGGGTATTTATTGCAGAGATAAATTCAATAGTTCCTTACCAACTTGATCAGTACTGGGGAAAAAAGATTGGTTCTACTCTTTTAACAGCGACTATTCAATTTGAAAAAGGGAAGAATTTGTTCTCAAAAGGAACGAAGTTCCTCCTTCCCTCAGCCCACCATCAACATACATATACACGTACATATATAAGGAAACAAGATATGAGCTGAAAACATAGGAACTTTCCTACACTAGCAGACTGTAACTCAAAAAACACAAGTAGATAATCCATGAGGATGATCCACACCATTCATGATCTTCATGTTCCTGAAAGTGTAGTGATTGATCATAGGGTTTGGAGACCATCTGCCCATCCATCAAGTAGTATGTCCAAACCCTATGATTTTTCATCCACACCCCTTTGGAACTTGTAGGTTATCATGAATATTGTGGTTCATTCCTATGTATGTATTTTCTTGAGCACATCCACTAGATTGACAATATCTATATTTTATGATTTTTCATCCACAACACCTTAAGGACATGTAGATCATTTAAATGTAGACCATCCCCATATATGATCCGCATGTTTTCTAGAGCTAAGATAAAAGAAAATTTCCAGCATTGTCCGCTGTGTGTGTGGCAGCCATAACGTGACTCCTTAGGTAGCTATAAAAGAAGTTGGCCTAAAATTCTATGAAGCACGGACACGCGCCTACGACCGTCGTCCCCGTGTCGGACACAGAAACGTGCATGGCACGCACACGACACGTGTTGGACACTGTCAATCCGTGTCCGACACAAGTCAACTGTTTTGACTCACCCGACACTTATCAAACTCAGACTGGACATGGCTCGAACACGTTTGACAGGTTTGTGGGTTTGTGGGATCGAACTCGACCAGATTACTAATTATAACCACTGTTTTAAATATCGGCCGAGTCAACCAAAGATATCGGCCGATATCTTATTTTTTGCTTGTTGCCGATACGATATGGGAAAATCGTTGTTTGCAGCAAAAAAACAACCGATATTTAAAATATGGGTCGATAAAACGCCTGATATGAGTTGGCGCAAAATCAGCCGATATGGATTTATTTTAATTAGGTTCATTTCTTTGAACCCATCAGCATTGAATCCAAACATGACACGTCACCTACTATATAAGTGTTGTTTGCATTGTTAGGGCTTGATTTTTATCGAGCGCTAATTTTTCTCTCGTGAATTGACGGCGACGACGCTTGATTCCAAGGTAGGTAATTAAACAGCTTCTAATCTTATATTTTTCAATTCTATGAAATAACTTATTTATTACACGACCAATACTGCATGCAATGTACATTAATTTTTTACCATTTTTGCATGCATGTTGCATCATTTTTATTTGGTAGATGATATGTATGACACTAAACTAACTTTTAATTATCAATATTTCATTATATATAGTGTTTGATATGAACGCCCGATATGCATATGTATCCCCAATATCTTTCCCGATATCCGATCTGATATCCGATATGAAAAAATCTCATCCGATGCGATCCCGATATTCGATATTTAGAACCTTCATTATAACCCTAAATCCCCAATTTTCCCCACAATTGATCTCTCAAATCCCCAGAGGAGAAGAACCCTAACATGTTGCCTTCTCCTCGTCGTCCTCTCGCCGTCGAAGCTGCAACCTCATCATCGTCCTCTCGCAGTCGAAGCCGTCCTCTCGCAGTGACCTCATCGTCGTCCTCTCGAAGTCACCCTCTCGCAGCGATCTCATCACCGTCCAGAGGTAATTTTACCCCTTTCTCTCCATCGCTCTCCCCCCAAATGTCTCCATCTCTCGAACACGCTGCTCCCCCCCAACTCTATCTCTCCCTCTCTGCTCTAACTCTCTGCTCCCCCCCCAACTCAGAGAGAGCAGAGAGTTAGAGAGCAGAGAGAGAGAGCAACGAGCAGAGATCGAGAGAAGTGAAAATCATGCATTACATTGTGGAGAAACTTGAAGATTCCATCAAAGAGATTGGGGCTCAAAATGTCATCCAAATCATAACCGATAACGCTTCTTCATGCAAGGCTACATGTGCTATTGCAGAGAGCAAGTATCCTCACATATTTTGGACTCCTTGTGTAGTGCACTCTCTTAATCTTACACTTCAGAATATTTGTGCGGCTAAAAACAAGAAGGCAAATGTTGTAGCTTATGCACAATGCAGTTTGATCACCGAGATCTCGAATGATGCCTTGATCATAAAGAATTTTATCATGAATCGTTCCATGAGGCTTGCTATATTCAATGACTATTCCAAGATCAAGCTTCTTGCGGTTGCAGAAACTAGATTTGTTTCTTAGGTTATCATGTTGAAAAGGTTTAAAGTCATCAAAAGAAACCTCCAAGATTTAGTTCTTAGTGATCGATGGAACATGTATCGAGATGATGTGTTACAAGCACAATTTGTTAAAGAGAAAGTGCTAGATGATTATGATGGGACAAGATAAATTGTTTCATTGCCATCACCGATCTAATTTATGACATGATAAGGGTCATCGACACCAAACGCTCTCTTCATTTGGTGTATGATATGTGGGACACAACGATCGAGAAGATTAAAAATGTTATTTATCGGCACGAAAGAAAAAGGAAAAATGAGCAATCACTTTTTTATGATATTTTGCGTCAAATCAAAGAGGATTGATAGAACAAAAGTAATATGTCACTTCAATGTTTGGCACACTCTTTGAATCCAAGGTAATATCTAAGTTTATGTTATAATTCATATTCTTTAATGCGGTTATTCTTTATGTTAATAGGTATTATCATAATATTTGGCTTAATGAGAATATAACTCAACAAGCTCCCCATCAAGATGAGATCTCTTTCGAAAAGGCAAGCGTTTGAAGAGATACTATCCCAACCCCGATGAACAACGAGTGGTGAGCATGGAGTATGCTAGATTTTCAGGCGCTTTGGGTGCTTTGCCGATCTACATTCTCTTCGTGATAGAGGATTTGTGGATATAAAGTGTTGATGAGTTCTTTTTGATTCCTCAACTTCAAATTTACAAGTATTAGCTTTAAAACTTCTAGGTCAACTATGTTCTTCTTGTTGTGAAAGGAATTGGAGTACATACTCCTTTATTCCACTTCTTAAAGAGGAACAAATTAACCCCCAACATGAGCGGAAGATCTAGTGTATGTACATAACAATCTTCGTTTGCTTTCTCGGAGTTCAGACGAATATAATGAAGAGGAACAAAGATGTGGGATATTGGCGGAGGCTTTGACTCATTTCTGGGTGCCAGTATTCTAGATTTTTACTAATTTTTCTCTTGATGAACCCACGATGGAGGCCGTGTTGTTTGCGGTGATAGAGAAAGAGATAATGAAAAAGTCATTGTGATCTCCATGTCCTCATATACCGGTTTACCAAAAACACGCAATTTTGATATCTTTTAACTATTCATCAAGTGGTTGTAAAATAAAAGATTTTATACAAAATAAGACCGCCTGACCAACTATGTAAAAGTAATTAAGCCACAACCTTTTACATATAACCAATTTTAAGGCATAAAGATTGTGACGAACAGTGTAGATCATCTATCAGAAAGATCTATGTTGAGATTTTGGCCGTTCATAGGTAGCTACTTAAGAAATCCAGTCACCTTAAGAACACTTTGGTTTATATATGTAATTGTGTATTTTTGTTTTAACAGTAAAAAAAACAAATTTATTATCAGAATAAAGGGTACAAAGTGT
The DNA here is from genome assembly GCA_038442645.1 of Agave tequilana. Classification (NCBI taxonomy): domain Eukaryota; kingdom Viridiplantae; phylum Streptophyta; class Magnoliopsida; order Asparagales; family Asparagaceae; genus Agave; species Agave tequilana. The sequence goes on from JAVJIF010021356.1 coordinate 102,329, forward strand.
TTACAATGAAGCTTAATCTCTCTAATAACACTCTAAAATTTCTAAAACAAATTTACATGAAAAGAAAGGAACAAAAAGGATCCAATATATCATGCCAATGAACAGCCAAAACCTCCTAAAACGCAACAATGTGTGTGGCACTCATGTATGTACTTATGCATGTATTCATGTATGTATTATATAAATGAATTAAATAGCTAGCTTCCTTAAGTATTTGAAATGTGGAACCTTCTACTTCAAATTTAAAATAAAGGTTGCAAATTAAATCTAAAGATCTAAAGCTATGTATATGATCTGCATCATCTAAACTATGTAGATACTACATATAGACGAGTGTTTGACATTTTTTTATGGATGGGATCAAATGATCACAAAATAGAAGACGATGACAACACAAAGCCTTTATTCCAAATTTTTGGGTCAACTACATGAATCTTTCCTTCCATTTAGCTACGTTAAGCGTAATTTTCTCAATCAATTAAGCACTATCATATCCTTCTTAATTGCCTTCATCGAGGTTCGTTTAGGCCTTCCTCTAGTCCTCATTATTTTTCCTAATCAGCACACTTATTGGTCTCCAGTTACTGTGGCCAAACTATCTGTCAGGTTCTTCCTCCTTTTATCCTCAAGTTTATTGATCAGATAAATGATCACAAATAGATGTGTCAAAAAATTTATAAAATGGCATGTTTTCTGCACCCTTGATAATCAAGTTAACTACATTGCAAATACTTGATTTTAGTTTCTATATGGTTTAGATAATGTAATCACAATCCAGCTGTTTACATTTTACTTTGGAAGCTGTGTTAAAATTTGATGTGGAAATATTCACTCATGTAGAATAAGTCATTCTTTCTGCTTGCATGCAGACGTGCGCATATACGTACATGTGTTCTTCTCTGTTAAGTGTTAAATTATCTTGATACACATTGTTTAACCCACAACCCATTAGTTTGAGCTTTAAAAAGAAGGTTTTCTGAAATAGTATAAAAGCACTGCGTTTGCAGAGGTCCAGGTTTAGAACCTCATAATTTGTAATTTAAAATGTGTTTGCTTACCTCTATTTTATTTTGCATTTCCAAGTTAGTCATATTATGCTAGATGGCCGGAGAGGCCTTTACATGTGGCCCAGAGGCACACACATGGGCGTTTGTTTAAAGTGTATACTTTAGCATTCTCTAAGCCTTCTACTACCAAAAAACGGATAGGCTATGGAACACAGTCCACAATAAGAACTAAGTCACTACAGAAAATTAACGAAATTATAAGACTAGTTGTGACAAAAAAACTGAGAGAGGCCTAACATAAAACTTGGTACGCAATTGGTGGATAGGAAAACCTGCCCTATCGTTATGGAGCTAAGCACATGCACCCAAGGAGAAATCTTTCCAAAGTTCCCCTAGGGTCAAAAGGGGTGAGGAGGATAAATATGCTATATGAGCAATCACATTCATATGAGGCAAATAATCAAACAAAAAGCGTCCCCAAATGCTGGAACAGATGATGGGATGCAAATTAATTAAGATATGATGAAATGAACGACAGATGAGACAACATTATGTCCCTATTGATAAGAACCAAATCACCCACCAGTGAAACTTTATTTTCATGCAGAGAATGAGATAAGGCCAGATTTTGTTCATTGCCGGGAGCAATCTGTTCTCATCAGTTTCATCTTCTGCACTCTCCATGCTCTCCTGGAGATCAGTGAATGAACATAACTGTACTGCTTTCTCAATTAAGACTTTGGTTTCTTTCTCAAATTTATAAGCTTCCTCGACTTTGGCAAGAGATATAGAAACATCCTAACAAAAGAATACTTTTAGAATGTTGTGCACAATTAAAACAAAAAAGACATTGAAATTTGGTTAAAAAGAAAGCAAAAAATAGCAACGTGATAATAGATCTAAAGTTTTTAAACCAAATGGTAACACAAACTAGCAAAACTTATAGGCCTTAAACAACCACAAAGCACCGATTAAAAAAGTGCTGAAACTGATAAATCAATGGCTCTGATCCTATATGTTCCATTTTAATTGGAAAGCTGCGACCAGTTTTTGCCTTCTACCACTGAAGAATACATCAGTTGCAGGGTATTTTGCAATGTAGCAATATTAATGGTATACGAGTCAGTGAAAGAAAATTAACCAAAAGTAATTACCGCAATGCTCTGTTATAATGCTTATCATAGTACACTAATCATACGTTGTATGTCAGGCGAAAACATAAATAAAAGAGTAGAAGCATGAACAGAACACTATTAGATGTATAATTACTGATTCCATTATGAATACTTCAACTTATTTTTATACAAGGATACCAACAACCGCAACTGCACCCACTCAAACAACCACCCCACCCAACAATCCAAAAAAATAAATTAAAATAAATTAAACCATTTCCACACCCATTGACGCCCAAACAAAATAAAATAAAATAAAAAGGACCATCTCCACACCCATTGACGCACACACATAAAGGTACCCATACATGGACTCTTCTGAAGAACTCAATATTCAACTTCTCATATCTTAAGAAAAATATTATATTCTGGGTTATTTAAACAATTTGGCGGACAATACCTCTATGACATTCAAGGCTAGAAGGCAAGCTGATTCCTTCAAAGAAGAAAGCAACGGTGTTGCAGCCTTTAAACAAGATCCAGCAAGAGATCCTATTATTCGTCGATGTCTTCTCATCCCATTCAGCAGAAGAGATAATTCCTCCAATTGTTCCAAGTGAAGCTTAATGTCCCTTCCTTTACCTGTTGCTTCTTTTTATTTAATCCCAGCACAAATTAAAACAAGTAATTAATCATCTAGCAATAGAACTATTAAAGAACCGCGACA